>SJYQ01002287.1:5685-90700 GCA_006410935.1 Redunca redunca
GAAGAATTGATGCTTTTGAACTGTGGTGTTGGAGAAGACTCTTGAGAGTCCCTTGGACTGCAAGGAGATCCAACCAGTCCATTCTAAAGGAGATCAGCCCTGGGATTTCTTTGGAAGGAATGATGCTAAAGCTGAAGCTCCAGTACTTTGGCCACCTCATGCAAAGAGTTGACTCATTGGAAAAGACTTTGATGCTGGGAGGGATTGGGGGCAGGAGGAGGAGGGGACGACAGAGGATGAGATGGCTGGATGGCATCACTGGCTCGATGGACATGAATCTGAGTGAACTCCGGGAGTTGGTGATGGACAGGGAGGCCTGGCGTGCTGCAATTCATGCGGTCGCAAAGAATCGGACACGACTGAGCGACTGAACTGAACTGAACTGTGGTTTTGGAGAAGACTCTTGAGAGTCCCTTGGACTGCGAGGAGATCCAACCAGTCCATCCTAAAGGAAATTAGTCCTGAATATTCATTGGAAGGACTGATGCTAAAGCTGAAACGCCAATACCTTGGCCACCTGATGCAAAGAACTGACCTTGGAAAAGACCCTGATCCTGGGAAAGATTGAAGGTGGGAAGAGAAGGGGATGACAGAGGATGAGATGGTTGGATGGTATCACTGAATCAATGAACATAGTTGGGTAAACTCTGGGAGTTCCTGATGGACAAGAAGGCCTGGCACGCTGCGGTTCATGGGGTCGCAAAGAGTCGGACATGACTGAACAACTGAACTGAACTGAAGAAGATCTGCTCCATTCCCCAGACCACAGGGCAAGGCAAGCTGTGAGGTCATAGCCAAAGGCCATCAAGGTGGAGGGATAAGGGGAAGCTGCAGAAGGCCTTGTTCCTGCTGACCTGGCCAGGGATCTCAGAGCTCACTGCCTGCCCCCTCGACCCCAGCCTGCTCCTCCCTGGAGTTTTCTATCCCAGAAAAACCCTTGGAAACCGTAAGTAGCTCCCTCTCCTTCACCACTGCCTCAAAGTTGAATTAAGTCACTCTCGTCCCCATTAATTCACAAAGCATACCGAGGTCCACTGTGTGCTCACCCTGTACCTGAGACATAGTCCTGAGTCATGACTGCAGTAGCCCTTCCCTGTCCTGTCACCTCGAGGTTGTGATATACCACCAGGGACAGTTCCGTTCAGTCGCTCAGTCATGTCCGACTCTTTGCAACCCCATGGACTGCAGCACACCAGGCTTCCCTGTGCATTGGCAACTCCCAGAGCTTGCTCAAACTCATGTCCATCAAGTCGGTGATGCCCTCCAACCATCTCATCCTCTGTCATCCCCTTCTCCTGCCTTCTATCTTTCCCAGCATCAGGGTCTTTTCCAGTGAGTCAGTTCTTCTCATCAGGTGGCCAAAGTATTGGAGTTTCAGCTTCAGCATCAGTCCTTCCAATGAGTATTCGGAATTGATTTCCTTTAGGATGGACTGGTTTGATCTTGCAGTCCAAGGGACTCTCAAGAGTCTTCTCCAACATCACAGCTCAAAAGCATCAATTCTTCGGCACTCAGCTTTCTTTATGGTCCAACTCTCACATCTGTACGTGACTACTGGAAAAACCACAACTTTGACGGGATGACCTTTGTCGGCCAAGTGACACCGGGGACAGGAGCGGGTGAATGTGCAGATGATGAAATACAGCTGTGCTGAAGGCTGTGCTTGGGACCTGGGGCTGCAGAACAGAAAAAGGAGAGGAAACCCTGGGCAGAGGGGATGGGGGTGCAGGGGCCCCCGAGGCGTGGAGAGCTGGGGGTGCTTCTCTGCAGAGGGAGGCTTGGGTTCCCAGGTCAGAGCAGTCCCATCAGTGTGCCTGAAAGGATGCTGTGACCCCATTTCCTGCTTCTAAAACAGTTAATTCTCTGCTCCAGGCTGCCACTCACTCACAAGTTTCTGGCCCCACCCACAAGCCTGCTCTGCCCCTCAGAGACCTGTGCTTCCTCCTCTGACCTTCTCCTTCTCATTTTTCATTGAAGTGAACTCTGGCAAAGTCTAGAAATGTGAGTATGACGTTCACTTTGTTCTTTGTAAAGTGCACTTTGGTATTTTAGGCTTCAATAAATAGTCACTGGACATCTGCTAAGGAGTCAGGCCCTGTTCTGTGCATGGGATGCGCTGGAGGGAGGGAGACAGCTGGGGGGCTATTGCAATAGGTGGGTAAGTGGAGACCCAGAGGAGAGAGACCCATCCATGCACCTGGCAGGTGAGGGCAGGTGGGGCCGGACCAGCTCCTCTGACTTCCTACCTAAGCTGCCCCGCCCCAGGCTACTGTGAGGCTTCAGGACACCTGGCAATGTGATGCGATGATGGTGTAGCTGGGAAGTAGGAGGCACAGGCCAGGGCTGTGAGTGCCGGGATGTGCACTCTCATGGGCCGCTGGGGGGTGAGGGCTGGGGCGTCCATCAGGACAACTTTCAGGAAGGTGACTGTGTGATAAAAACCCTGAGCCTGAGAAACATGGCTGCTCTGGACACCATGAGTCCACAGCAGGAATCTGTCCTGAGGATGTGGTCAGGGACTCGGCACAGGGGCCCAGAACGTTCGCCGCAGCCCGATGTGCATAAGAGAAAAGCTTGAAATCCTCCAAGTGCCTGGCAGGCGAGGATGGTGGGGTAAATTATGGTGCATCTAAATGAGGTACAATTGCAAAGCTGTCAGCATCATGCTTTTGAGGAATTTTCAGTGATGTGGGAAAATGCTGATGATAGAATGGTAAGAAAAAGCATTGACTATGGAGATGTCCCAATCGCATAATATTTCAGTGTGTGCAGAGAGAAGGCAATGATGATGATGATGGTGGAGGCAGTGGTGGTGGCGGTGAGGATGAAGACTGCTCTTTACTGAGCCCTTGCTATGTCCCTGGTTTTACTTCCATTAGTTCATAACCATCCTGTGTGGTAAGGACCCTTATAGTCCTCATTTTACAGATGAGGAAACTGAGGCACCGAATGGTTAAGTAACTGGCCAAAGGTCACACAGCTGAGGCAGAGCTTGAGCCCAGACCTGGCAGCCTCCAAACTCTCCTCTATACTCTCTACTACTGCCTACATGTACCAGGCTGGAGGCAGGGTGTGAGGACACTGTGAAAGAAGTCCCAGGACCTCCATGGAGGGAGGCAATAGTAATTAAAGATCACTCCTTTCAAAAGCTGGTGTTGTTATCACACAGCGACTCAGACCCCTGATCAAGAGAAGTGGTGAAGGGGCGTGGACCAGCTCCACAGACTTTAGACTCCATAGACTCCCAAGCTCCTCCCTCTGGAGGCAGGGCAGCCTCAGGCTTGCAGCACCATGCCCCAAGGCCTCAGCACTTCCAGGTGGCTCTGGGGCACAGAGCTCTGCTGTGACCCCATGTGCCCAGGTCCTCCTGTGAGCAGCCCCCATGACTCCACCTGACTCAGTGAATCCCTGTAGAGTCCTTGAGTTTATCCAGGTATCTCCGTTCCAGGCCATCACAGTTGGAGTGAGGTAGGGACAGACGCTGGTGGCTGCCTGGTAACCCGCACCAGGCTGGTTGGAGCTGCTTTTGCATCCATCACCTTCAGAGAAAGACAAATACTAAGGCAGGAGGATCTAGGAACCATCACTCAACAGCTCCTCGAATGCAGAAGCCACAGTTCTTTTCTTGATTCATGATGATTTATCAAATAATTTCCCTGAGCACTAATTTCCGCCATACATGCCCACCATCTTCACATCACCTCAAGCTCCCTGCATCTCTTGTGCCAAACCCAGGCCTCGTGGGAACTCAAAAGCAGGTGGACTCTGTCCCCAGGCCATGTCCACATTCACACAACCGGTGAAGAATCTCACGAGGCCACCTGAATGATCCTCCCCACAATGAGTGTACAAGGGGCTTCCCTGATAGCTCAACAGTAAAGAACCCTCCTGCCAATGCAGGAGACCCCAGAGACACGGGTTTGATTGCTGGGTCAGGAAGATCCCCTGGAGGACGAAATGGCAGCCCACCCTAAATTCTTGCCTGGGAAAACCCCATGGACAAAGGAGCCTGGGGGGCGGGGGGCGGGGCGGGGCTACAGTCCATGGGGTGGCAAAGACACAGACGCGCGACTGAGTGGCTGAGCGTGCACACGAGTGTGCCAACATCTCGTGGCTGCTCTTGTTGATGGATCAGGATGTTCTCCCAAATGTGATGCAGCAGCTAGAGCAGAGCAGAGGACTGAGGCTGCCCGGAAGGAGGCAGAGGGACTCGGGCATTCTTCCCTCCCGCTACCCCTCACTGCCGCCCTCCCCACCCCACCCCCGCCCCCGTGGCCCACACCTNCACCCCGCCCCGCTCCCCCATTCTCCACAGCCCCTAGTACCTCAGGAGTTAGTCAACCGTCCATATCCGCAGGTTCCGCATCCATGGATTCAACCAACCATGCACTAATTGAAAAAACAAAAATTTAATTCTGGAAACTTCCAAAACGCAAGCCTTGAATTTGCTGTGCACCAGCAACCATGTATGTAGGATGTACACCGTATTTACAATGATTTACATAGCATTTACATTGTATTAGGTATTATAAGTAATCTAAAGATGATTTAAAGTGTACAGGAGGATATGTGTAGATTATATGCAAATAATACACAATTTTATGTAAAGACTTGAGCATGCGATGTCTGCTGGGGATGGGAGAATCCTGCCACCAATCCCCTTTGGGTACTGAAGGGCCACTGAAGGGCCACTTATGAATGAGAAAACTGAGTCACCAAGAAGTAAGCTTTTCCTGAATTAGTTACAAGAACTGAGCTTGAGTTCACGTTTTGTTCTTGTTCAGTCACTTAGTCGTGTCTGACTCTTTGCAATCTCATGGACAGCATGCAGCACGCTGAGCTCATGTTTGATGACCCCGAATCACCACATTGGCCTGAAGGAGGAACCCAGAATCTCTGGGAGGAGCAGCCAGGGAGAGGTGCACACGTGGGGCTGGGCAAAGGTTTGCAGAACAAATCTGCCCCCAACCAATGGCTTCAACTCCTCCTTCTAAGAGCCCCAACACACCCTACCTCCTGAGGCTGCCCAGCCCACCACGGACTGCTTTGCCCCTGTGAAAATCCCTCCTTTCACTGTGCTGAAATTCATTTGTTCATTCACTCATTCATATTGAGCAACTACTGTGTGCCAGGCAGTCTTCTCAGCCCCAGACCCAGAGCAGCGAACTCAGTAGACATGTTGTCAAGGAGGAGAAAGGTCAGACAGTGACTGGTGCTAGGGTGGAGGGACATTGATGCTGGGCCACCCTGGCCACCACCCGGGAACGTCCATGCCTTTGTCTGACCCGTGCCACTCAGCTCGCTAATTAGGAAGCCACCAGCCCCGGACTCCCACAGGCCTGCCTTCTCCGAGAGTCTTGGCCACCTCCCAGGCTCCTTCTATGGGGTCCCAGCCAGCAGGTGGAGGCTCCTGGAACTGCCGAGAGGCCGCCGTGGCTATCACATAGGCAGTCTTTGTGGCTTTCTGCCAACCTGGGCTCTGCCTTTGCTTCTTGGGCCACAAGCTGAGCATTTGAAACTTAATTGGTTTTGCAATTAAAAGATGCCGAGAACAGGTGATCCAATTAATTTACATAAACATGTTCAGGAATGAAGAGTTCCAGCCTTCAGTGCATCCTTAAAGGGTGTCTGCTATTCCTCCACGTGTCCATCTGGCCACTCACACAGCCTGACAGAGAATTCTCCGCTCTGCCTTTTTCTCTGGGATGTCTCCTGTGATTCACCTGGTCCTGCTGATGGTTCTCCTTTGCTGTTGCTTTTTCATCACTAAGTCGTGTCTGACTCTTTGCAACCCCCATGAACTGTAGCCCACCAGGCTCCTCTGTCCATGGTATTCTCCAGGCAAGAAGATTGGAGTGGGTTGCCATTTCCTTCTCTAGGGGATCTTCCCAACCCAGGGCTCAAACCCACGTCTCCTGCATTGGCAGGCAGATTCTTTACCACCGAGCCACCAGGGAAGCTCTGGTTCTCATTTAGGAGTAACGTAATTTTCTCTGTTTCACTGACAAGGAGACAGAGGGTCAGGGAGGTGCAGCGACACACACCAGGTGTGCAGCAAGTAGGCAGAGGAGGGACTCCAGTCCCTGGCTCTTCCAGCTTCTGGCCTCATGGCTCTTCCTGTCCAACCACACCCTTAGAAGCCAGAAAAGTCCGAGCTCAAAGAGAGGCAGGAGTCCTTTCTCCAAATAATGCAACCTGGTGTATTTAGTGCCCACTCCATACTGGCTCCACACCAGGCCTTGAACATACATCACCACTTCCAACCCTCACGACAGCCTTCAGCGGGGCATCATGCTCCAGTTTTACAGAGGAGGAAACTCAGTAACCCAGTGAACCCACTCAGCAGTGAGTTAGAGCCTCAGCCTCCTCTGGCTTTTGGTCATTGTGTTCTTTCCACCACCTGCATGCGTGGTTAAGAAAAAGACTTCTGCAATCAATGAGAGAGGGGGAAACAAGCCTCTCTCTAGATAAATGGGGCACATTTTTTAAATATCTACTGTGTGCCTGGAAGCATTTCAACACATGTGCCCAGGCCTATGCTGGGTACTTTGTCTTATTCTCATTTGATCCTCACAAGAGTCATTTAAAGTACAGGTTATCCTTCCCATTTTACAGAGGAGGAAACTGAGATGCAAGGAAATCAGTGAACACACTCAGAACCATAGAGCAAGCAGGTGAAGGAGGCAGAATCGGGACACAGTTCCTCCTGACCTCATAGCCCGTTCTGCCCGGGCAAGTACCTGTTTTGTGGTCTCCGGGGCAGCAGTGTATCCCCCTCACTTACTGAGAGCCCCTCATCCGGGGATGGGGCAGGTGGGGAGGACAAGCCACAGCTGCTTGTGTCTGCCATCAGGGGGCTTAGATCCTGGCCCTGCCACTTTTCAGGCATGTGGCCCAAGCACGTTACCTGCCTCACTGGGCCTTTCCTGGCTCTAAAATGGGCTCATTAGAGGACCTTCTTGTAAATCCAGGATGCTTTGTTAGGCTGAAAAAGGAGGCAAAGTGCTGTCTCAGCCCTTGTCGGGTTTTTTTCACAGCGTCTACCTCACTGTGTCTCTATTTCGCTTGTCTGTTTGAGGGGTTTTGACCCCATCTTCTTCACTTGAACATGAACCTCATGAAGGGGGGACCACATCTGTTGATTCATCCATCTTCCCAGTTCTTAGCCTGAGGCCAGGCCCATAGTAGGTGCTCAGTGAAAAGTTTTGAATGAGTGAGTGGAGGTATAGACCCTCTGGCACAGTATGGGTGCCCAGCAGTTAGTGGGCATCGGTCTGTATTCTCTGAATCCCTCAGTGACCTGTATACACCGCTGGGTGATCCGCTTGCCTCTCTTGGCCTCTCTCCCCATCCTGTTTCCTGCTCACCCTCAGCATGTCCCCTGCCCCATCCAGGGGGGCTTTTATAAGCAGCCACAGGACACTGCCCAGTACTCTTGAGTTTGTTTGCAAGTTGCAAGAATGAGTCCTGAGCACTGCAGAGGCCCTGACATCTGGCCAAGTTCTTTACTCTCTTGGTGACCCTGTGGCCCAGACTTACACAGGGGTCCCTGATAGAGCCTGGACTTGAGTTCTTGCCTGTGTAACCTACTCCCATCCATCTGGCCACAGCCACCTCCTTGTGGTCTAAAGCCACACCCGGAGGCCTCCACGTACAGCTCACCCCCTTCCCTTCTCTTCTTCAAGGAGGGCACCCAGGACCTTTACCTGCCCCCTCATCCCAGTCTGACTTCCCATCAACCCCGTCACACCCCATCTCTCTGTCCCTCTGTGCCCATTGTCAGGCTCCCTCTGGCCATGTGGGGCCCTGAACTGAGCACATTCAGACCTTTATTAAGCTCCCACTGTGTGCACAGCACCTACCCTTGAATCGCCTACCCCTAGGGAACATCCTCCCCCTTATTCCTGAGGTGCCCGGTTTCAGAGTCTTATGGAGTCTTCCCATTCCTCAGACACACCAAGCACATGGCTGCCTCAGGCCCTTTGCACGTGCTGCTCCTCAGACACACCAAGCACATGGCTGCCTCAGGCCCTTTGCACATGCTGCTCCTTAGACACACCAGCACATGGCTGCCTCAGGCCCTTTGCACGTGCTGCTCCTCAGACACACCAAGCACATGGCTGCCTCAGGCCCTTTGCATGTGCTCCCTCTGTCTGGAAGTCTTTACCCTCACTATATGAATGACTTGGTTGTTGGTTGGGTGTCTGGGCAAGATGATGAAATCCTAAAATCTTGTGATTCTGACATCTGACTTTAGGTTTTATAGTTTAAGATTTTATTAAAAGCTCTAAAATGCAGTAACCTAAGTGTCCAGGTTTTGATGATTTCCAGGTTGTAAAATGCTGAGATTCTCATCAGTGAAACTTTGCCACTGGAGAAAAACCCATCAGAATTTCCCATTGGCTGAGAGTGGGTTTTCCCTCTGTCTGGGTCTCCCACTCAGCCCTGAAAGGCACCATGGGAATGTAGCTTTTTGTGTCTTACACACAGTAAATCTATTCTGCATTTTTAGCACCATATGCTCACCTTGTCTAATATTCTGATCTCCTGCATAAATATTAGAAGATGATGAATCTTTGCAGATTTTCTGTGTGTAGAGGACCTAAGTCTTCGGGGAAGGGATTTTGACACCAGGCTCTTTTCTTGCACTCACTGTGAGCCACACTGGTGTTACGCTACAGCAAGCCCAGAAGAGGAACAAGGGCCCATGTTTTTTTCCCAAGGGACTGAGCAGGGCCCTTTGTCTGCAGAGGCTACAGACTACTGTGGGGACAGACCAGGAGGGCAGTTTCCTTCAGGTCAGAGTGGTACATTTTGAGAGCAAAGAACTAGCTTGTGCTGGAGATGTGACTACCCCATTTTAAAGAAGGGAAAACCACCACCCAGGCAGGTTTTGCAAATTGCCTGGAGCCACAAACACAGCTAGAAGATAGCAGTTCAGTAACTTTTAACCCCACTCCAGGCTGTAAAGCTCATCTTGAGGGAGTTAAAGAGAGACCATTCAGAAGCTGAAGCTGTGAAACTGCCCACACCCCTCATCAATGTCAATTACACCTTCCTGCAAATACTCTTCCTTAGGTCACACAAGCACAGCATGCCCATTTAATCAATGCGCAATGTTAATTAAACATAGGTTGATTATCAAGGGATGCATTTAGGCACCATGTAATTAACTCACAGTAACACAGAAGGCAAGTACGGGATCTCATGAATACAGTAACCTTGCAAGCATCATGTGAAACTCTTCATTGAAGCCTTAAAAGCTACTGCCCAGTTCTTATTCATCTGCATACAATTCAAAGTTGATGGAAAATTTCGCGTAGTTGCCTACAGTGAGAGGTGAGTTTGACCCAAGTCAAGGGTTCTGTGGCGAGGTTTAGGTGAGCCTGAAACAGGCAAAAACTGTAAAGGAAGCACCAGCTACACAGACGCCCTCTGGGATCATAATCCCTTGAGTGGCTCTCATAGGATCTCTGCGCCAGACAGAATCCAGGCCACCCTTGCTCAACAGCTCATCTACATTGTGGCCCCAGCTTCCCATTTTGCTGGCTCCAGTCTGCCCCCAGCCCTAGCCACGAGATTGTTTTAAAATCTTAACCTCAGTGAAGACCTGCCTTGACTCCCTATTTCCTAAGAATGCATTACCCTCGCATTCAAGCCCTTTACAATGTGGACTGACCTCTCTCTCTGTCCCATTTGCTTCTCGTACCACCCTTGGCTCTGGCCACACCAAGTTATTGTCCTGCACCGAGTTCTGCCAGACCTACAGGCTTTTGTTCGTTTCTCCTTTTTTGCCCTCCCCTTATCGTTTCCCTGGCCAGTTCATGTTCATTAAACCCAACTTGCTTTACCTCCTCCAGGAAGCCTTCCCAGATAACCCCAGACCCTTCCCTCTTTTAGGACCTGGATCAGTTATCTATTGACAAAGTGAGACTGCTTAACTTCAGTCATGGAACCTCACTGGTTATTGCTACATTTTTACCCACTTCTCTGGGATCACCTATGGGTTGGCTGGACTAGCTCTGCTGATCTTGGATAATTCACAAAAAAAGCCTGGGGACGGGGTGGGTCCAATGTTGTTGGCCGATCAGTGCAGGCTGACCTTGACTAGGGTGACCAGAGAAACTTGGCTCTGCTCCATTAGTCTCTCATCCTCTAGAAGGTCAATCTGGGCATGTTCTCACAGCAACGGTAGAGATGCAAGAGGCAGCCTCAGTGCACAGCCTAGCACGGTAGTTTCACATCTGCCGACATGCCCCTGCCAGAAGCCAGCCATATGGGGGAGCCATATGCCTTCTGTCAAGGGATGGGACAGGTGCCCATCCACACTGGAAGGGCGCTGCAAAGTTACAAGGCAAGGGTACCGATGCAGAGAGGGAACGAGGAATTGGGGCCAACAACACATTGTACCACTGAGCTTTGTGCATTCATCTTCCAAATCTCTCAAGACACTGCAAGGTAGTGACATTTTAATTTTTTTAAAACAGCTTCATTGCGGTAGAGTTGACATGCAATAAACTGTACATATCTCACGTATCAATTTTGATGAATTTGACATATGTATATACCCATGAAATCACCACCACAATCAAGATAATAAACAGCCTGTCTTAATCCTTTCGAGGCTGCTGTAACAAAAATACTATAGACAGGTGCTTTAAACAACAATTATTTCTCACCTTCTGGAGACTGGAAAGACCACTATGAAGATGCCGCCAGATTGGTGTCTCATGAGGCCCCACCTCCTGGTTCATAAATGCCATCCTTTCATTGCTATTTCCTCACTTGGCAGGAGAGAGAAGGAGCTCTCTGGCAACTCTATTTTTTTTTCCTTCCAATTTTATTGGATGTAATTGACATAGCACTGTATAAGTTTAAGATATACAGCATAATGGTTTGATTTACATACATCATGAAATGATTATTACAATAAGCTTGGTGAACATCCATCATCTCATAGATACAAAATTAAAGAAATAGAAAAAAAATGTTTTTCCTTGTAGTGAGAACTCTTGGGTTCTACTCTCTTTGTACTTTCACGTATAACATCCAGCAATATTAATTGTCTTTATCATGTTGTACTTTACATCTCCAGTATTTATTTATCTTACAATTGGAGGTTTGTACCTTTTGACTGCTACCTTCCAGTTCTCATCCTCTGCCTCTGGTAACCATAAATCTGATCTCTTTTTCAATGAGTTGAGTTTGCTCGCTTTGTTTCTTTTTGAGGTTTAATCGACCTACAATAATATGCTTGTTCCCGTTATGCAACATACTCATTTGTAATTCTATACATTTGAAACCGACCACCGTAAGTCTAGTTATGCATCACCACACAAAGATGCAGCATAGTTATTAAATATATTCCCCACACTGTATATTTCATATCCATGGTGTTTATTTTGCAACTGAAAGTCTGTACCTCTCAGTCTCCCTCCCCTAATTATTTTCTCCCCAACCCCTTTCTCCTCCAGCAATCACCTGTTTGTTATCTGTTTGTAAACTGCTTCTGTTATCTTTGTTCATTTGTTTTGTATTTTAGATTTCAATATAGATCCACCAGTGCCATTGCAAATGGCAACATTTCATCCTTTTTGTGACTGAGGGATATTCCATGCTGTGTATATATACATCTTCTTTGTCTGTGCATAGGCTGACAGGCACTTAGTAGCAGTAATAGTGTAAGTCACTCAGTCGTGCCTGACTCTGCAACCCCGCAGACTGTAGCCCGCCAGGCTCCTCTGCCCATGGGATTCTCCAGGCAAGAACACTGGGGTGGGCTGCCATTGCCTTCTCCAAATAGGCACTGAGGTTGCTTTTATATCGTGATTATTGTAAATAATGCTGCAATGAACATAGTGGTATGTATATCTTTTCAATTTAGTGTTTTTGTTTTCTTCCCTTGTGGCTCAGCTGGTGAAGGATCCACCTGCAATGCGGGAGACCTGGGTTCGATCCCTGGGTTGGGGAGATCTCCTGGAGAAGAGAATGGCTACCCACTCCAGTGTTTTGGCCTGGAGAATTCCATGGACTGTATAGTCCATGGGGTCACAAAGAGTCGGACATGACTGAGTGAACTTCACTCACTTTCTTCAGATAAATACCCAGGAGTGGGATTGCTGGACCATACGGTAGCTCAGTTTTTAAATTTTTGAAGAATCTCTGCACTGTTTTCCATAATTGTTGTTGTTGTTCAGTTCCTCAGTTGTGTCCAATTATTTGTGACCCCATGGACTGCAGCACACCAGTCTTCCCTGCCCTTCACTATCTCCCAGCGTTTGCTTAAACTCATGTCCATTGAGTCCATAATGCCATCCAACCATCTCATCCTCTGCCCTCCCCTTCTCCTCCTGCCTTCAATCTTTCCCAGCATCAGGGTCTTTTCCAATGAATCAGCTCTTTGCATCAGGTGGCCAAAGTATTGAAGCTTTAGTTTCAGCATCAGTCCTTCCAATGAATATTCAGGACTGATTTCCTTTATGATTGACCTGTTTGATCTCCTTGCAGTCCAAGGGACCCTCAAGAGTCTTCCCCAACACCACAGTTTAAAAGCATCAATTCTTCGGTGCTCGGCCTTCTTTATGGTCCAGCTCTCACTGTCATACATGACCACTGGACAAACCGTAGCTTTGACTAGATGGACCTTTGCTGACAAGCGATGTTTCTGTTTTTTAACATGCCGTCTAGGTTGGTCAAAGCTTTTCTTCCAACAGCAAGCATCTTTTAATTTCATGGCTGCCGTCACCATCCGCAGTGATTTTGCAGCCCAAGAAAATAAAATCTGTCACTGTTTCTAATTTTTCCCTACCTATTTGCCCTGAAGTGATGGGACCAGATGCCATGGTCTTAGTTTTTTGAATGTTGAGTTTTAAACCTGCTTTGTCACTCTCCTCTTTCACCTTCATCAAGAGGCTCTTTAGTTCCTCTTCACTTTCTGCCATTAGGGTGGTGTCCTCTGCATGTCTGAGGTTATTGATATTTCTCCTGGCAATCTTGATTCCTGCTTGAGCTTCCCTAGTGGCTGCATCAATTTACATTCCTGTCAATGGCGCATGAGGGTTCCTTTTTTATCCACATCCTTGCCAACACTTGTTATCTGTTATCTTCTTAATAACAGACATTCTAACAATTGTAAAGTGATATCTCATTGTGATTTTGATTTGTATCAAAATTTATAAATAGTAATGATTAGTGATGTTGAGCATATTTTTCATGTGCCTATTGAACAGCTGTACATCTTTGGAAAAAATGTCTATTTCTCTGCCTATTTTTTAATTGGATTATTCTTTTTTTAAATCTTGAGCTATGTGAGTTCTTTGTATATTGTGGACATTAACCCTTTATTGGATACACTGTTTGCAAATTCTTCTCTCATTTAGTAAGTGGACTTTTCCTTTTGTTGGTAGTTTCCTTCACTGAATGCAGAAATTTTTTTAGTTTGATATAGTCCCATTTGATTACTTTTGCTTTTGTTTGTCCAAGGACAAATTTGCAAAAATATATTACTAAGACTAATGTCAAATAGCTCACTGCCTAACGTTTTCTTCTAGAAGTTTAATGGTTTTAGGTCTTATATTTAATCCAGTAATCCACTTTTAATTTATTTTTGTACATGATATGAGAGAATAGTCCAATTCGATTCCTTTGCTGTGGCTATTCAGTTTTCCCAAGACAGCTTGTTGAACTTATGTTTTCCCCATTTTATCTTCTTGTTAATACTAATTGCCCATGTACATATGTGTTCATTTCTGGGCTCTTTTTTCTATTCTATTGATCTGGGTGTCTGTTTGGGGGCCAGTAGCATGCTGTTTTAGTGAGTTAGCTTTGTAGTACAGTTTGAAATCAGGGAGTGAGATACTTCCAGCTTTGTTCTTCTTTCTGAGGATGGTTGACTGTTCAGGGTCTTTTGTGTTTCCATGCACATTTTAGAATTATTTGTTAACGTGAGTTTTTAGCCCATTTGCATTTAAATTAATTATTAATAGCTATCTTTTTATTGCCATTTTGTTAATTGTTTTAGCTTGTTATTGTAGTTCTCTTTCGTTCTCTTCTTTTGTTGATTTAATAACTGTCTTTAGTGTTGTGCTTGGATTCCTTTCTCCTTTTGTGTACGTATTCGTATTCTAGAGTTTCGTTTGTCAAATGCATTTTAACACCCTTCATTTTTACTCACCACTCCCACACATTTCCTGTTTCTGACATTATAGTTTACATCTCTTTGTTTTGTGTATCCCTTACCTACTTATTGCGGATATGGATGATTTTACTACTTCTATTTTTGTTTTTGTTTTTACTTTATTTTACTTTACAATACTGTATCGGTTTTGCTATACATCAACATGAATCCACCACAGGTGCACACGTGTTCCCCATCCTGACCCCTCCTCCCACCTCCCTCCCCATACCATCTTTCTGGGTCATCCCAGTGCACCAGCCCCAAGCATCCTGTATCCTGCATCAAACCTAGACTGGCGATTCATTTCTTATATGATATTATACATGTTTTCATGCCATTCTCCCAAATCGTCCCACCCTCTCCCTCTCCCACAGAGTCCAAAAGACTGTTCGATACAGCTGTGTCTCTTTTGCTGTCTCGCATACAGGGTATACAATGGATTAAAGACAATCTCTTTAACAAGCGGTGCTGGGAAAACTGGTCAACCACTTGTAAAAGAATGAAACTAGAACACTTTCTAACACCATACGCAAAAATAAACTCACAATGGATTAAAGATCTAAACGTAAGACTACTTCTGTTTTTTAAAAAATATTTATCTAGCTGCGTGGGGTCTTCGTTGCGGCGTGCAGGGTCTTTGCTGAGTCATGCAGGGTCTTTCACTGTGGCTCATGGCCTCTCTGGTTGTGGTGCTTGCGTTCAGTCGTTGCAGCATGAATGCTCTCTAGCTTTAGCATGTGGCCTTGGTCGCTCTGCAACATGTGGGAATCTTTGTTCCCTGACCAGGGATCAAGCCTGCGTCTTTACTTTCCAAGGCAGATTCTCAACCACTGGACCGCCAGGGAAGTCCTCTCCTTTTGTCTCTTAACCTTCCTACTAGCTCTGTACAGGGATGATTTACTCCCTTTATCGCATATTTGCCTTTACCAATGAGATTTTTCCTTTTGCATTTTTCATGTTTCTTGTTGTAGCCTTTTCGTTTTCTCTTAGAGGAGTTCCTTTAACATTTCTTATAGAGCTAGTTTGGTTGTGCTGAACTCTTTTAGCTTTTGCTTATCGGTCAAACTTCCATCAAATCTGAATGAAAGCCTTACAGGGTAGAGTATTCTTGGTTGTAGGGTTCTGCCCCCCTTTCATTACTTTACACCATGCCACGCCTTTCTGGTCTGTAGAATTTCCAGACCAGCTGATAACATATAGGAGTTCTTTTGACTATAACTGTCTATTTTTACCTTTCTACTTTTAGTATTCTGTCTTTATATTAATTTTTTTTTAATTTTAATTACACTGTGTCTTGGTATGGTCCTCTTTGGGTTGATCCTGTTTGGGACCCTCTGTGCTTCCCGGACCTGGATGTCTTTTTCCTTTCTTGGGTTAGAGAAATTTTCAGCTGTCATATCCTCAAATATACTCTCTGCCTCTTTCTCTCACTTCTCTTCTTCTGGGACCCCTATAATGCTAATGTGCTTGATGTGTCTTGTATTGTCCTCGTTTTCTTTCTTTATTCTGTTAAGCTTCAGTGATTTTCACTTCTCTGTATTCGAGCTCATTGATTCATCCTGCTATATTATCTACCTTACTGTTGAATCCTTTTAAGGTGTTATTCATTTCATTCTTCATCTTTATTCTGTTCTTATTTATATTTCCTAATTCTCTGATAAAAGTTTCTAACTTCTCACTCTGTTCATTCAGTCTTCTCCTTTGTTCTTTAAACATCTTCACAATTATTGCCTTGAACTCCTTTTTGAGTTGCCTATCTCTGCTTCACTTAGGGCTTTGCTGGTGGTTCAGATGGTAAAGAATCTGCCTGCAATGCAGGAGACCTAGGTTCCATCCCTGGGTCAGGAAGATCCCTGGGAGAAGGGACTGGCTACCCACTCCAGGATTCTTGCCTGGGGAAGAATGTTTAGTTCTTCTCATGTTTTATCTTGTTCCTTCATTTGGAATATATTTTTCTGTTGCCTCATTTTGCCTAATTTTCTGTTTTTATTTCTATGCGTTCCATTGGTTGGTTATGTTTCCCAACCATGGAGAAGTAGCCTTTTGTAGGGGATGTCCTATGCGTCTCAGCAGTGCACTCCCCTTTGGTCACCAGAGGTATATGTTCCAAGGCTACCCCTATATGGACTGAGTAGGGTCTTTTGTTATAGAAGAATGTATGTGGGTGGTATAATATATGTGGCTGGTCCATGAACCAGTTGGTTGCCAGGCTCTGATTTGTTTGAATGCTGTCAGCTGGTACAGGTCATGGGGCACCTGGTTGTGGAACCACAGGATGTCCTGGGGCTATTGCTGGCCCGCTAGTAGGCAGAGCTAGGTTCTGGAGTGAGTAGCTGGGCTAGGGTTCCCAGATCTAGTGTCAGCCTGCTGATGATCAGTCTAGTTTCTGACATCACTGGCTGTGGGGTCTGGGATATTTAAAAACTGGTAATGGCTGGTGAGTGGGGCTAGATCTTGGTATGTATGGTTGAGAGGTCAAAGGTATCACAGAGCTGGTGTTCACCTGTTCCTGGTGAGACCAGGACCCAGAGGGTCCAGGGCTAATGTCAGCCTGTTGGTGGGTAGGGCTTGGGTCCAGGGGTTCACAGGGCTATTGCTGGCTCACTGATGGATGGAACCAGGTCTCAGGATTCTTGGCTACAGGACTCCCAGGGGTCCCGGAGCTGGTGTTGGCCAACTGGTTGGTTGAGTCATTTCTGGACCTGGCTGGCTGTGGGAAAAGGGGTCCAGGGTATCCCTAAGCTGGTGTTGGCCCCCTGGTGAGTAGGGCTGCATTCTGGAGCTCCTGGCTGAGGAGTTCAGGGAGTCCTGGAGCCGATGCCAGGCTGCTGGTGTCTTGACATGGCTGGTTGTAGGACGGCTGTAGTCTTGCATCTGGTGGCCGCCTGCTGGTGGGTGTGGCCTGGGCTCAGGTATATCCTGGGGCTGGTGGTCACCCTCTGGAGGGTGAAGCTGAGTCCTGGCGCTAGGACTGGTTCACTGGTTCACTAGTAGGATACCCTGGGTGTCCTAGGGTTGGTGTGTTGGCCCACTGGTGTGCAGGACTGGGTTCCAGTGTGCCCTTGGGCTGATGCCTGTGCACCAGTGGGTGAGGCTGGCCCCACAGCTAGTGCNCCCAGGATGTTGCTCTTGTGTTAAACCCCTAACTCAGAATCCCTCTCTGCCGCCCAAATGCCATATTCCCCAGACCCACCCATCTCAGGCTGTCAGAGTCTCACCCCGATTTCAGGGTGCCACTAAGAACCCGTGCTAAGTTCTAGCTACCAAATGTGCCGTGCCTCTGCACATTCCTGGAAGCCTGGGAACAACTTTATTTTCCCCAAGAGAAGAATAATCTGCCCTAAACCCCAACCAGCACACTTGAAACCCAGGTCCAAATCCCAACTGTGCCAGCGGCTACCGGGGGCCTTAAACGAGCTCCTTAACCATGCTGTGCCTCAGTCTGGCCATTTATAAAGGCAGAATTGTAGCCTATAGGCCATAGAGTTTTTGAGAGGATTAATGATTTAACACCTTTAATGGATTTAGAATAGTGCCTGACATACACCAAATGCTCAACTAAGGTGAACACACATACTGCCCCCTTCCTGTTCCCACAAAAGACTTGCTCTAGGTGCATCCAAGGCTGGCTGCTTTCTCTGTTGATGGGCTAGAAGCGGGGAGGGGAGCAAAAGATGAACATCTGTGTCCCCAGCTGAGGAAGCCTCAGAGGGCCAGGGAGGAGGGAGCCGGCCTTATGCACACACTAGGGAACTCAGGAAGCACTTCGTGAGGCTGTGAGCGCTGAGACAGGGCAAAAATGGGCTGAAGTGTTGTCCATGGAGGCACGAGGGGGCAGAGGGCACATGGGCGGTCAGGCAGAGACTCCCATGGCTGGGGATGCATCCTTTGGAGGTTGAATCTATATAGGAGTATGCAGTTGTGGAAATTAATGCCAGCATGAACAAAGGTAACCCATACACTCAACTCATTCTGTTCTTTGTTTATTCAACATCAGTTTCATTGACCACGTACTATGTGCCAGGTTTCCACAGAGAATATTTTAGTAAACAAGCCAGAAACAGTTTCTGTCTTCAGGAAACGTATAGTCTAGGTTCTGAGAAGAAGACAGACAGCTGAGAAGTAGACACTGGACAACTTAATGGAAGAGCTCGTGTCCTGTACGGGGGCATGAAGAGGTTTTTCAGTGGAGACACAAGGACAAGAACTATCTGGATAAATCATCAGGAGAGACAGAGAGAAAAATATGAGGCAGAGGATCCAACGGGTGCAGAGGCCTGGCTGGAGGGCGACTGGAGACCTGGGTGACCGGAGGGCGGCAACCAAGGGGGATGAGACCCAAGATGCAGTCAGAAAGGGGCTACGCAGGGCCTTGCAGGCCCCGCTCAGGCCCACCCTCTCTGGCAATGATGTAATCAGTAAACCCGCCACAAAACCCAGACCTCGGAGGCCACTCATGCTTTCCCAGTGGCTCAGACAGTAAAGAATATGCCTGCAATGCAGAAGACACGGGTTCGATCCCTGAATTGGGAAGATCCCCTGGCGAAGGGAATGGCAACCCACACTAGTATTCTTGCCTGAAGAACTCCATGGACAGAGGACCCTGGCCGGCTATAGTCCACGGAGTCGCAAAAGAGTCGGACATGACTGAGTGACTAACGCTTTCACTTTCAGAGGCCCCTCACTCTCTCCACACAGATGGGGACTCCAGACACTCCAGCGAGACTCACACCTTTCAAAAACTCTAGCAGCTAGATCCTGTCCCCATGATCTGCCCTGTAAGTCACACACAAGAAACATTCAGAAGAGACCGATGAAGTCTAAATTACAAAGAGTGCTGTGATCAGCCCAAGGCTCTCTGGGCACCGTGTTTACCCTGCTGCTGTTGGAATATCCCTGACTTCAGTATGGGAGCTGGATTAGGCGTGTGGGGTGGCCTCTCTCCCGTGCTTCTCACTGGATGATTTATGACCCCATATGGCAGCGGAACAGAATAGACACGTGTTCACACCTCAACACTGAGCACAGACTTCCAGGAAAGCCCAGCCAGTCCTGGGAGAGTTCATTGACAGCTCCTGCTGATTTTGAAATGCCAGCTTTCCCAAAATGGGGTCAAGAAAACACAAGGTCTGGATGGTAGTAACTAATTTCAAGAACAAACACTTATTAGTTTGAGGAACAAAATGCTAGGAGAGTCCGACAGTTATGGAAATTGTCTCACAGTTGCAAAGAAAGTTCCAAAGCAGAAACTAAGATCTATTCTCACAGACCTTTCATAAAAAAAGAAAAGTCCAACAAAAAGTAAAAATGGCTGTGTGCTCAATAGCGTCCAACTCTTTGTGACCCCATGGACTATAGCCTACGAGGCTCCTCTGTCCATTTCATCATTAAAAAAACGGGCCTTTCCAAAAAGAATAACTGGAATTAAACCATCAGACTACCTTGACCTGATTCTTCTCATTTCACTGAGAGTCTATGACAATTTCAGCATAGGATTCCCTGACACCAGGTTCAAGGCTGTGCACTGGCTCAGTCAGGACCGGGGTGCCTTCAGTCACTGTTCTCTCCAGAGCCTGAGGGGACCCAGCGTGAGGCATTTACTCCATGGGTTTAATATCACCCCCTCCATACAGGGTCCACACCTCCTGCCCAGATCTTCTCCTCCCCCATATGTGCCAGGCTTGGGATTCCAGCCCCACCAGCCCCAGGCCTGGGATCCATCCTCGTGGCAAAGGTGGAGTTGAAAGAGAATCAGCTACAGGTGAGGAGAGGCGGTCCTGGTCTCTGTTCTATCAGTGACCCTGCATGGGTCACATCCCCATCCTGGGCCTCAGTTTCCCCAACTGTCCCAGGAAAGGTTAGATGGAATGATCACCTGCTTCCTCCCTGCTCTGCTGACCTAACATTGGATGGTGGGCAGGGAGGCCTAGATCAGACCTTCATGGGAAAATGGCACACATTCTGGCATGACAATATCTCTGTATGAGATGAGAAAGAACAGACACTGGCCTGATCGTGAACTGTGGACATAAGGACCACAATCCAAAAGACACAGCCCTGTGCCAGTCAGCACTGGCCTGGCTGGTTCCCACTTTAAGTGCAGCAGGATGCAGCCCAGAGCTGAACACAGGTGCCCTCCTTGGAGATGCAGGTTTTAGGATTAACTAAGCTAATGAGAAGGAGAGAAGCCCTCTCTGGATGACAGAGCCTTGGTGGGGGGTAGATCAGCCAGAGCGGGGCTGACACCCAACGATGAGAGAGGAGGTGGGAATGGTGGGGGGCAGGGTGTCACCACCACCACCATCATCATCATTGTCATCATCATCCTAAACATCATCAGAGTAGCAGCTAAGAATTGTCATGAGCCTACTGTGTGCCTGCCTTCTCAATGCTCTGTAAGCAGCAAGCCCAGGGCCCAGCGCACAGTGGGTGTCCATGAGGCTGAGCTGATGAATCCATGATTGCTGGTGATGTCTATTTTTGTTCTTGCTGAAACAGCATCTCCCTGCAGTTCACAACCCAGCTCTTGGCAAACTTCTAAGAGGGAGATTAAAAGAAAAAGTGGACAAGTCTGCCCGTAACCCTAAGACAGAAGTATCATTCAGCAAGCCTCCTGCTTCTGTGAGCGCCAGGCTGTCCTTTCATGCCACTGAGGCCAGTTGGCATCTTTATGCCCTAAACACAGCTATAAAGCAGACATCTCTGAAAGGTCTAGAATTAATTCTGCCTGTGCATACTTGCCCTTCTCAGGCACTTCTCAGGCCCCAGCAGTGACAACAGCTCTGTTTCCAACAAGGTCCAGCCGTCTTAATGGAGACTTTAAATAACCCCTCTGCTTCCAAGAAATTTATGCCCTTCAGAGATGTGTGTGGCTGAAAACAGACCTTTGAGAGGGTTTCAAGGCTTGGCAGCTGTTGGTCAATGAGCACAAAGTGGAAATGCCCTCCGCTTCCTTCCCTCCTTTGGGATGTCAGTTTCCAGTGACTCAGCAGATGTCAGCCCAGAGTACTGGGCTGTGTGCAGGGCTCTGGATACAGAAAGAAAGCTCAGCAATGTTCTGTGCTTGAAAAGGTCATGGTCAGATGGGCAAGGCTGACCCACCAGCAGCACACACCGTCCCACCTACAGAGTGCCAGACTAGAGGCATAGCAATGGCTGTCACTCCAGGAGCACCTCCTGTATCCGCTTCTTATCACTAATGCCTACTACGTGCTGGAGACCAGGCGATTCACAGGCGCCATCACCAATCTCACAACAATGACCATCTTCCCCATTGCAGAAATGAGGACACAGGCTGAGAGAGACTGAGGAACTCACTTGAGTCACACAGGCAGAGAGGCAGGTTGAATCAGCAGGTGCTCTGTGGACAGCCAGCTTCATTGCAGCTCTGCCCACCCATGCCCCTTGTGGGTGGCCAGGAAGAGGCCAGGTCAGCTGGGGTGGACCAAAGGCCAAGGCAATCACCTGCTCCAGGTGGTCAGGATCCAGAAGGGGGTGCTAAATTGCAGGTACACTGGCTCCTGATTATGAAGGTCCCTAAGGTGACCTACATGAGCCCAGGTGAGTTTGATCGTTCCAGCCCAGTAGTCAGGCAGGATTTAGTTTCAGACTGTACATTGAGATTATTTGCAATGCTCAGAACCCACCTCTACTCCCCCTCACCTCCCGCCAATGTTCTCCTTTTGCTTTAGCAACTGTGCTTCTCACCCACAATCCATGCAGTCTGGGTGCTTTGCCCAGCACCGAGCCCACCGTCCTTTGACTGTGTGGATCACAAGAAACTGGAAAATTCTGAGAGAGATGGTAGTACCAGACCACCTGACCTGCCTCTTGAGAAACCTATATGCAGGTCAGGAAGCAACAGTTAGAATTGGACATGGAACAACAGACTGGTTCCAAATAGGAAAAGGAGTATGTCCAGGCTGTATATTGTGACCCTGCTTATTTAACTTCTATGCAGAGTACATCATGAGAAATGAGAGGCTGGAAGAAGCACAAGCTGGAATCAAGATTGCCAGGAGAAATATCAATAACCTCAGTTATGCAGATGACACCACCGTTATGGCAGAAAGTGAAGAGGAACTAAAGAGCCTCTTGATGAAAGTGAAAGAGGAGAGTGAAAATGTTGGCTTAAAGCTCACCATTCAGAAAACTAAGATCATGGCATCTGGTCCCATCACTTCATGGGAACTAGATGGGGAAACAGTGGAAACAGTGTCAGACTTTATTTTGGGGAGCTCCAAAATCACTGCCGATTGTGATTGCAGCCATGAAATTAAAAGACGCTTACTCCTTGGAAGGAAAGTTATGACCAACCTAGACAGCATATTGAAAAGCAGAGACATTACTTTGCCAACAAAGGCCTGTCTAGTCAAGGCTATGGTTTTTCCAGTGGTCATGTGTGGATGTGAGAGTTGGACTGTGAAGAAGGCTGAGCGCTGAAGAATTGATGCTTTTGAACTGTGGTGCTGGAGAAGACTCTTGAGAGTCCCTTGGACTGCAAGGAGATCCAACCAGTCCATTCTAAAGGAGATCAGTCCTGGGTGTTCTTTGGAAGGAATGATGCTGAAGCTGAGACTCCAATACTTTGGCCACCTGATGCGACGAGTTGACTCATTGGGAAAGACTCTGATGCTGGGAGGGACTGGGGGCAGGAGGAGAAGGGGACGACAGAGGATGAGATGGCTGGATGGCATCACCGACTCGATGGACCTGAGTTTGAGTGGGCTCCGGGCCTTGGTGATGGACAGAGAGGCCTGGCCACAGCTGAGCAACTGAACTGAACTGAACTGAGCCCACCGTTTAAGGATGAGCGCCTGACTCAGCACTGGCCAATCAGTGACGTCCATTCCTCTAGGCTTAGTGATTGGCTCAGAAATGGGCACATGACCCTGGTTAATCCAATCAGAATTTTCCCTTGGACTTGAATGAAAGTAGCATAAATAGGCTTTTCCTTTCCCTTAATGTTGTTGAGCTAGTCAGATGGAGGACCACAGTTGCTGGTGGCTGTCATAAGAGGTGCTCATCTACAAATGAAGCCAGCACAGAGGAACAAATCCCTGAAAGAAGGAGAGAAAGAGGGGCAGTCAAGGCGGAGAAAACATGAGCCGCTCCCCCCGCCCAAGTCCCTACTATTCACCCAGTGCCAGAATGCTGCTTGCACAGATCCAGGAACCCCTGGATCAAGGCAAACCTGAAGCCAGCAGCCACCCCGCTGCCCAGATATTCCAGTTTCAGGAGCCAACACACCTCTTCTTCTGTCTCTGTCATCTCTGTGATATACTTCTAGCACCCTCAAGCCAGTAATCCTCTTCTGGGGCCACCATCAGAAACACAATGCCTGGTGCATCAAAGATGCTAAGTAAACATTTGTAAATGAAAGCAAAAATTGAATGAGCGTGGTCATCTTTCCTGCTCTGCATCCCACAGCCTCACCCCTTCCTTTCAGCCCCAGCTGTAGACCACCTGGCTGGATCATCCCTCCAGAGACTGAAGAGGGTTGACCAGTCAGCTGCTTTCCCCACTGCGGCGTGTCTGCTCACTGGGCTATTGTGGAGCTGATGTGAGGTGATGTGACCTCCCCAGAGAGTCACAGCAAGTTAGGAAGAGGGGGGCCTGGGGTCAAGGCTTTCAGACTTCCAGGCCAGCTTGCCACACACTGCATTCTGGACTCTGAGGAGGAGGGTGACAGTATTGTCAGGCGTCTCCCCGAAGAGTAGGGACATGGGAACCCTACATTCCTTCAGCGAAAAGCTGTCTAACCTGTAATCCGGTATCTCCAGGATCCCCAGAAGCTGAGTGCCCTGCAGAGAACACTGAGGACAGGTCTGGGATGGAAGCTGGGTGCCAGAATATCATTCATGCCGTCATATTCCTAGCAAACCCTGAGCTTTAACAGAAATTGCACCTTAATTTCTGTCACATGAATGAATGAGTAAATGAAAATGCATCCTTTTACATGAAGATGGAGCCTCAGAGAAGTCAAATAACTTTCACAAGGTCATGGAGTTCAGGATGGCAGAGCAAGTCAAAACCCCAGCTTTCTACCACTAAGGCCCTTGCTCCTTCCTCTACCCCTCCATGTCCCGCAGAACATAGGAGAGACGTTAGGAAAGGAAGAGACCAGTGTAGGCTGGAGACATCTGGGAGGGCTTCCTGGAGGAGGGGGGAACCAAGCTTGACCCTGAGGACAAACTGGAAGAAAAGAGCATGCAGGAAGGGAGGAGCACCCCATAGTTTGCTATTCCCAGATCTTTAGATCTCTGAGTCTGGAATTCTCCTTGAGCAGGCACCTGGGAACCTCTCCACACGGCAGGTGCAGCTGTGTCCCTGGCAAGGTTGGAGGTGCCTCCCAGGTAAGGGTGGTGGGTGGGCCAGAGCAGGAGCTCCTGGGAACTTTCTGTTCACTAGGTTTTTTCTGTTCCAGGTGATTCTGAATGGGAGCAAGAATGGCAATGACCTTGTCCGTCTTCTCTAAGAGGACAGTGGTCTCACGAGTGTCCAATGAGGCCATTAGACCATCTTCCATCAATCAGCCCCACCAGACGCTATCCCTGCAAAATGCCTCACCAGTCCAAGCACAGCCCTGCCTGCAGTCCTTATGCTTTCCCTTGCAAATTCCCCACTGAGCACACCCTACAAAGGGAAGAATCCCCCATTTTTCCCACAATGTGGGATTAGTCCACTCCCCTCCCTGTTTTGCCTCTGAAGCCTATTTCCCTATAATGAGCCTGTGGAAGTAAAACATTACGCAGGCATAAAAACATACATCAGTTCAGCTGCCACAGGGTATTCTTGGGACTATTTGGCGAGCCAGATGCCTACATTCATGGGAGATGCATCCATTCTCCGCACAGGTGAGCTTTCCAGACGTGGGACTGGGAGCTGAGTCAATGATTCTTTTAGATCTCAAATCCATTTTTCCTCTTGTCTACTCCCTCTCATTGGTATGAGGCATCTGAGGATAAAAGAACACCTCCTTAAATACATGTTAATAAATACCCTAAATACCTCTCCTGCCTGACCTTTGTACTAGCCCTGTGATGGAGACATATTCTCCACCCTTGGGGATTTCTAAGACCTGAAATGACAATGTTCATTTATTTTTTTTAACACATTTGTGTGACAGCCATCATGCTAGGAGAATCAAAGGTAAGCAAAATCATCATGAACGCTGCCCTACAGAGCATGATGTAGAAAGGGAGATAAAGACTAATCTAGAATTGCACACACAAAAAAAGGTGTAAAATTACAAGTGTTTTAAAAGAAAGTCTCTTGGTGCTATGAGAGTATGTAATGGAGAATTTCAAGTTTTCCCAGAGGAGATGGGGGCTTCCCAGGTGGCCCTAGTGGTAAAGAACCCACCTGCCAACGTGGGAGACATGGAAGATTCAGGTTTGATCCCTGGGTTAGGAAGACCCCCTGGAGGAGGGCATGGCAACCCACTCCAGTGTTCTTGCCTGGAGAATTCCATGGACAGAGGAGCCTGGGGGGCTATAATCCATCGGGTCACAGAAGAGTCAGACATGACTAAGCAAGGATGAACTTCCATCTATGATCTGAAGAATAAACCAGTTATCAAGTGAGCTTGGGGCTGAGGAAGCATGTTCAACAGACAACAGTATGCGAGAGTGTCCAGTAGCTAAAGGACTCTTGGTGGCCAAGAAGACCTCCGAGGCCCGTGTGACTGGAGGGCAGGAAGTGGGTAGGAGCCTAGAGAGGGGACAGGAGCAAAATTGGTCTCAAATGCCACTCTCCTGATTTGGGTCTTCATCTCATGAGCAGGGGATCAGTTGCAAATGGAGGACAAAGGACAGGAAGCAGGCTTGGTGGGATTAGATTTGTTTCCAAGTTAGCCTTCAGACCACAGGAAGGTGCTTTGGGAGGGAGAGAGGTGTCATTACAGTCTGACCTAAAGGTGGAGCGAGCAGTCACCGTGCTGGGAGGGAGGAACAGGGCTTGCAGAGGAGGAAGAGGGGGCAACCAGGAGCAACCACGCCTGCAGGGTGTCCCTCAGTCGTTTGTGTGCCCTCTTGGTCCCTGAGTCATGTCCGACTCTGTGACCCCAGGGACTGTTGCCCGCCAGGCCCTTCTGCCCATGGGGTTTCTCAGGCAAGAATACTGGAAAGGGTTGCCAGACCCAGGGACTGCCTCTCCTGCACTGGCAGGCAGATTCTTTACCACGGAGCCACCTGGGACGTCCCTCAGTCATCTGACACACATTTATTGAGCACCACGTACATGCCTGAATTTGGAGAGGGGGTACTAGGGTGAACAAGAGCAACCAAGTCACTGCCCTCAAGCCTTTACCAGGGAGAGGTCAGATGAGTCCCCAAGGCTTCAGGGAGGGCGGCTCCTTTCAGAATGCGTGGGCAGTTGTGACGATCAGCTGGATCTCTCATCAGGAGAGAAACTAAAGAACTGCTGGGGCCATCTGGATCAAAACAAGAGAAACACAGTCACTCCAGGTCAATTACAGGGCTTAGAGGAGAGGAGAGAGGGTAGAGCTGGACCTTACAGGACTGAGAGTCACCAAGCCCATGTCCCTCTCCTGCCCGCATGGCTGCCAGAGCTCACCCAGCTCTGGCAGTGCCTGGAGATGCCACACCCAATTCTGTGGCCAGAATGATTGCACTCATTCATCCAGTCAGTAACCACAATATGGAAGAAGGCCCCCATGCCATGGTCTGCCCTNCATGAAGGCTTGGATGAGGAGTGGGACGGGTTGTATCAGTCAGTACAGGTGAGATGCTGTAACAAGTAGCCCGCACACCCCAGTGACTTCGCCCAGGAAGAGCTGGTTTCTCTCCACGTGAAGATTGCTGGTCTGAGGATCTCCTGCAGGGAGATACCTTCTCTGAGCAGTGATACAGGGATGCAGGCTCCTTCCATCTATGATGATGTCATTTCCACACATGGCCCCTGGGATCACCAGGGAAGGGGACTGAGTGAGGCAAGCGTCACCAAGTGATTAACCAGCTCAGCCCAGAGGGTCCACATCGTTTCTACCCACACATCACTGGCCAGAATGAATGTGCCTCCTGCCCCACGTGGAAGCATGGGGGCTGGGAAATGTCACCCCAGGCTGGGCAGCCACCCCCAGCACCAGCCTTGCACTGTGAAAGGAGAGGGTGAACAGCCATCTTCACAGAGATGGCCAAGAGCCATCTCTGCCCCTCTGCAGTGGAAACTGATGACTCCTGTCATTTTTCTCCTCTTCCTGAAACCCCTGGGCCCTGGGCCCTCTCTCTGAGCCTCTGGCTGCAATGACCCAGGAAAGGGCTCAGAGTGCTGCTCCCCATGCTTGGTTGGGAGGGGGGAAAGTTATGGCTGTTTTGAGCTGATTGTGTTTGGAACCTTCTGTGTCTGCTGAGCTGCTAATTCTGGTGCCATCTGCCTGTGTTCCCAGCACCAAAGCTCTGGGATAAACAAGTTGTCTTCTGTAGTTCTTAAAGAAAGTTTCAGCAGGGTGTGGGGAGAGCGAGAGGAGGGAGGCTTCCAAAAGTCTTGTTTCTGAAGAGGAGGTGCTGCCCAGCCGAAGTAAGAAGAACATTGAAGGGACTGGGATGTCATGTATATCCTCACCCTGTTGAGGGTGCTGTGTGGGGTGTATGGTGGGCAGAGAGGGCCCAGTGGCCTGGGGGATGACATTCCTATGACTTCCTACCTCTCTCCACTAGAATGGGAGCTGCTTAGGCCTGAGCTAGCTCATTCCCAATGCCTAGCCCAGGGCTTGGCACAGAGCAAGTGTCAGCAAACACCTGCTAAATGAATGACTGAGTAAATGAATAAACAGTGGTGAAGGGTAGAGATGCAGAGAGGTCACGTGGGATGTAATAGGAAGCCAAGTGACTGCTGTGTTAAGAGCTTTAATGCATGACGCTGTGGTAGGGATCCGTATAGGATGGCTTCATGATCTCTGCTTCCTGGGACAATGGCTGGGCAGGACCCTCAAGTTGCTTCTAACAGTAGAACATAGTCAAGGTCTTCCCTGGGGGCTTAGACAGTAAAGAGTCTGCCTGCAGTGCAGAAGACCCAGGTTTGATCCCTGGGTCAGGAAGATCCCCTGGAGAAGGGAGCTAAACACTCCAGCATTTTTGCCTGGAGAACTCCATAGACAGAGGAACCTGGAGGGCTACAGTCCATGGGGTTGCAAACGGTCAGACACTACTGAGCAACTGACACACACACAAACACACACAAGGTGATAGGATGTCACTTCTGTCATCCAGCTCAGATCATGGCTTTCCTTTTTCTAGCCACCTTTTTCTGTTGACTTCTTGGCTTGCCTGCTTCAGTGGAGTAAGTTGTATAGGAGATGTCCTTCACAGCAAGGAACTGACAGTAGATTTGAGCCAATAGCTGCCAGCTGCTGGACCTCAGGCCCTCAGTCCATCAACCTTCAAGGAACAGACCTGCCAACAGACACATGAGCTTGGGAGCAACTTCTTCACCGCTGAGCCTTTGCAGAATATACCAGCCTTAGCCAACAACTTGGTTGCAACCTTGTGTGAGCTGCTGAAACAGAGGACCCATAAAGTTCATCTAAAACCCCACAAGGAACAGGAAAATATAAAACTGGAAAGAATTACTCAAACATAAACCAGACCTTTTTCTCCATCAACCACAATTCACTGTAAGCTCCACCAGCTTACAATAGGGAAGAGATCTGTGGATAATCTAAATGCAAATCACCACTGACAGGGACACTCCTGTCATTTGCATGGGTGGGGGTGGGTGGTGTCTTGGGCAAATGCAGATAAATATCCCGTGACTGCGTCAGGTGGGAGTAGTTTAGGAAGCAGATGCTGGCAGGTTTTCCCTTTACCCAGTCGTGTTTTTTTAAAGCAAAAGAGACATCAGAAGGCCCGCAAAGCCACCTCCAAAGAAGGACTTGACACAGGCATAGGGCCTGAGGTAGGTCGAAGGAAAGGTATTTGGTGAAAGGATCTGGAAAGCCAGGAAAACAACAAGGTCTCAAGGGGACAGTCACATGGATTCCCCAGGAGATTTCTTCCCTGGGCAGCACTGGAGGAAGTCAGCTTCAGGTCACTCCCTGCAGAGGGAGGCCAACACGGGAGCCTGGGAGTTGGGACCCACAGTCCTGTGGCCGGGTCACTCTGAGCAGGGGCTACCCTGACTCCTCTGATTCCCAAGGTCCCCACCTGCAAATTGCAGGGTGAGTTTGAGAACTGGTCACTCAGGGAATCCAGGCCAGTAAGAAGAGACTCCCAGCTCCATCCTGCTCCCATCTCTTCCTCCTAGCACTATGGAGAATGAGAGAAGCCCCCCAGGGCCCCTGGCAGGAGACGTGGCCCGACCTGACACCCTGCCCAGCTCGTGCTGACCCTGCAGTGACAATCACATGGGCTGTCACTGACTTGCACCCAGTCACTGCGGCCTCCTGTGAGCCGGGCTCCAGCTCATCTGCATTCATCCTACACACCCCCACTGCCCACAAGAGGTGCCCAGCGAGGTGCCCAGCTCGAGTTTGCCACTCTGGCTGGGCCAACAATGGGCTATACAGCATGGAGTTGGGGTGGGGGTTCCATGCTCCCTGGAATCTCATAATCAAGACCCAAGGGCCCTTTGTGTCTGCAGCTGGATCAATACTGATACAAATCCTAACAAGTGGGGACTGAAATGTGTCAAGCACCTATGACACCTTAGGGACCGTGTTACCCATTTTCTATGCACTATCTCATCTCCTCTCCACTTTATCATCTTTGTCTGTGACAAGGAAATTGAGGCCCAGTGGGTTGAAGTGCCTTGCCCAGGAAATGGTTGAGCCAGAGTTTGAACAAAGAGCCTGGCCCTTAACCACTCCATCTCTGCTGCACTCCTTCCACAGGGACCGGCATGGCCGACCCACGTTCTGCTCCTGTGCCCTTCAGGGTAGGAGGTAGCCTGCCCAGATCATGTAGTGGGGGCTCGTGTTAGGTCAAGAACCCCAGATCCCAGGAGCTCCCAGCACGTCAGGTCCCCTGGGCTCACAGAGGCCCTTGGCCTGGTGAGCTGGAGTGAGCCAGGTGACCCTGCCCCGTGATGCTAGAAAGATGCTCAGGGCAAGGAGGAGGTGTCTCCAAGAAAGCCTGGCCAGCTGGTGGCCAAGTGGCTGCCCTGAGGTGCAGCTGGCCTGGTGAGACTGTCCCTTATTTCCCACTCTTTGAGTCCCCTGTTCCGGCTCCTTCTGCAATCAGAAAGAACAGATTTGCAAAATCAGCCAACCCTGGATGGAAGAGAACCTAGAAGGCATTTTGAGATTGGTCCAGTTGGAGTCCCTGCAACCTGGGTTGGAGGGACTGGTCTCGTCCTGCAGCCTGTACCTGTACACCGGGAGGGAGAATGAGTCAGGAGAGGAAGCCCCTCTCTCCGCGGAGATGCTTCACTGCAGAGGAGGGAAGCGTGACCCGTCAGGCAGTTTCAAGCCGTAGACAGCAGACAAAGAAGTGCTTTTAACACGTCAGCCTCTCAGACACTCACTATTTATCTCAGGAAATGTAAGTGTTTTTCTTTCTGTCTTTTTTTCTCCCCCTTCTCTTTTCTCTGCTGTAAAATGCAGGGAGCAGTGCAGTGAGAGATGAAGGGTTGACACGCTGGGAAAATTCATTTTTAGAGGATTCCATCAAGTTCCATCAGCTGGACACTGGCTGAGCAAAGCCTGGTGGGTAGCAGGTTGGGATCGGCAGGCCCTGACTTGGTGGTGGAGGTGGATGCACTCGGGAGGGGCTGAGCTGAAGGAGGTTGAATGAGGTGAGGATGGAGACAGGCAGTGCTGGCGGCCAGTGCGGGGCACCCACAGGCTGGGCTTCTTTAGGTCTGCAAGCTTAGGGCAGGGGTCGGGAAAGTGGGTGGCAAACATTTAGGGCAGAACCGCCCTTAACCCAGGTCAGGAGAGGCCCCTGTGCTTCCAGGACCGTCCCCCATCCTTCACTAAGCTTCTCCCACGAGGTGAGGATTCTGCAGGGTCCAGGGAACAGGGACCGTGGGCCCCCTTTCACCTCACTCTGGGACCGCAGAATTCTCTGTCCAAATAGCCCTGAGCCCACCTCCAGGAACCTGTCTATCCCACTTCCTTAGGTCTGAGGTGACTGGTAGAGTGATCCCTACCCCAGAGCATGAAGACACCCAGGCCCAAGGGCAGCTTTTGCAGTGGAGGGAGGAGGGTCACTAAGTCTAGAGTCAAATTAACCCCCAACCCTCGGCAGTGTTGTGACATCTCTGCTCAGTCCTCCCAGGCGGGGACCAACCTGCTCATTCCACTGTCCTCCCTTGAGCCTAGCACAGGCCTGGCTCCAAGGGGGGACCCAGTGGGAGCTTTATGGGGCTCATGGAGAGGAGCAGTGGCCCCCTAGGGCTCCCAGCAGTGGGCTGGGCAGAAGCCCTGTGCCCGGCCTCAGCCAGCTCAGTGCTCTCCAGCCCCAGCTCGGTCCTCCATCCATGGACCCTCCGTGGGCCCTCAGGGAGACCCATGGATGAGAACTAGTGTGTGATTGTTTTGAACTACATCAGCCCCAAGCAGGGCCCCTGTGGTCCATGGGGCCCGGAGGCAGCTGCTCGGCCATCCCCTGGAACGGGGGCACCAAGCATCCAGCACCACGGGGCTCTGTGAGGTGGGCTCGCCACTGTGTTTCCCAGAGTTCCCTCTCTCTTGGGAGTTGCAGTGGCCTCCACCTGCCTGCCAGGCTTGAGGAACCAGGGGTCTGTCCTCCCAACCCGCTCCCTGTACTCAACTGCCAGAGAAGTAGAAGGAGGCTCAACTTCCAGGTCAGGCCCTGTGTCACCCATGCACTCAGAGCCCCTGGCTCCTGCCGGTTCTTTTTCCATTGAAAACACACAAGCCATTCGCCATTTGGGCAATGGTGGCGCTATAAGTCAGCGATGTTATTGGGCGACTCACTGTTGCTGATGATCAGAAATGTCTGTGGTTTTATGGGATGTGGAAGCATGAAGGCTCTGGAGCAGACCAGGACAGCTCAGCCCCACTGCGCCATGGTGAGCTCTAGTTTCCCAAAGCCACACTCTTCTCATCTGTAAAATGTAGCTAAGAGACCCCTGCCCACAGCATTCAGTTCAGTTCAGTCGCTCAGTCATGTCCAACTCTTTGCGACCCCATAGACTGCAGCACGCCAGGCCTCCCTGTCCATCACTAACTCCCTCAGTTTACTCAAGCCGGTGATGCTATCCAACCACCTCATCCTCTGTCATCCCCTTCTCCTCCCACCGTCAATCTTTCCCAGCATCAGGGTCTTTTCTAGTGAGTCAGTTCTTCGCATCAGGTGGCCAAAGTATTGGAGTGTCAGCTTCAGAATCAGTTCTTCCAATGAATACTCAGGGCTGATTTCCATTAGGTTGGACTGGTTGGATCTCCTTGCAGTCCAGGGGACTCTCAAGAGTCTTCTCCAACACCACAGTTCAGAAGCATCTGTTCTTTGGCGCAGCTTCAGGGAAGGATTCCATGTGCTGCCATCCCTGTGTGCTCCTAGACACACCTCGCCAGTCCCCACGGCTCTGCACCCGGGAGATGCACCTGCAGCGCTGACACTGACGCCCGTTTGCTGTTGGGTCCTGGAGGCAGCCAAGGAGACCAGGGACAGGAGGAGGGAGGTCAGGTGCTCATTTCTCAGCCCCTCGGGCTGAGCTGGGGTTGGCAGCGGCTGCGTCTCTCTCCCGTGGCCCAGCTCTACCAGGTCACCCTTTTGGCTGTAAGCTCTCTCTGGGGTCTGGTTAACACCCCCTCCTTTGGCCCCTTCAGCACAGGGATGGGCACAGCTGTCATTCACCCCCATCACCATCCCCTGTTGGTTTCCTATACTCTGCCCACGCTTTGTTGCCTGTCCCTCCATTAAACCCTTCAGTTACCTACTCTCATATCTGTGGCCTGCTGAGAAATTAACCAATAGTCCAATAAAAGAGTTTGGGTTTTCTTTGAATCCAATGAGAGGAATGGAGAGGAGGCATGCTGGGAGCCAGGAGCCACTCCAAATCTTGGACAAGAGCTGCCTTGAGCTGGGACATCAGAAAACCAGTAAAGTCCTGCCATTCTGAGCACCTTGCATCCCTACAAGGTACTAAAACACCATCCATAACCCTCACCTTTCTCCCCATCCAGTTGTTTGGGCACCGACACACTCCAGTGGTCTGGAGAGGGTCGGGGGGCAGGGCAGTGATACCCACTTCCTACTGAGCAGGCCAGCTGAAGCCCCAGGCCTTGACCTGTGTGCCCCTCCCTCTAGCCCTGGAGACAGAGACGGGTGGAGTTGGGAGTGTTTCCTGGTGTGAAAGCCTGGAAGTTCAGGGTGTCTTTACACAGTTGGTCAATTTTTTTGTTTAGGAGGGATCAGTTTTGGGGCTCTGGGCAATTTGCTTAATCTGCATGAACCTTACTTACCTTATCTGGGAAATGGGCTAACACCTGCATCACAGGGCTGCTGTGAACCCTGAGGAAGGTGACCCAGGTGCAGTGTGTCCTCAGCAGGCGTTCCACGTGGGTGAGCTCTTCCCACCACCTCCCTACTGCCCCACTGAGAGTCTGGCACTAAGGATTCTCCTAGAACACAGCCACCATGCCATTCTGCCTCCAACACACCCACATCTCTCTCATTCCCCATCTGAAAGGTCAAGGCCTTGGGTGGATGGTCACCAAGGCCCTTTACAGCTTGGACCATGCGGGGGCCCCTTATTTCTTTACCAAACAAGAGCTTCACAGCCTGAACACTAACCCCTGTACCCCTTGGACTCAGAAGCCTGTCAGGGCTTACACCTGAAACCCTGAAACCTCCCTGCTGAGCCCCTACAGCTGCAGACTGGAGAAGAGACTCCCCTCCCCACTGAGTAAGGACCCACTGAGTGTCTGGGTCCTGGGCTCACAGCGAGGCCCTCTTCTTGCTGAGGTTATGTGCCTGTTGGCAGGACAGAGGGAGCAGAAACCATGGGGATGGACCCTGGACCCCCAGGCATCCCTGGGAGCAGGGCGCTCACCTGGAGACCCAGAAATAGACATGCTGGGTACCTACATGATGGTTGGGTAGCGGTGGTGGCAGCAGCGGCTACGGCTCTGCAGCCTGTCAGCACCAGGAATAATTAGAATCCTAAAAAAAGCCTCATTATTTCTCCCAGGGCTGAGGCGCCCTTTGGAAAAAGGGATGTTTCCTGCCAGATCGTCCCCTGAAAGTGCGTTTGTCACAAGCTATTGTGTAAATCCATGTTTGGCCCACTTGAAAAGATGTGATTTATCCGCTTGACTGGCCTTAACACTGCTTCTCCAAACCCTCAAAGTGTGGCCATTATTAGGAGCCCAGAGAGGAGCCGTAAAACATGATGCAGCGGGGCTGGTGAAGTCAGCCCCTGGGCCCTGAGCCCCTCGTTCTGCACAGGAGAACCGGAGGGGAGGCACTGCGGACACTTCAGCACACGGTCAGTCCTCAAGGAGAGGACCTGGGATGCGGATAAAGGCCCAGCATCAGGTCCTCTCCTGCCACCAGGCTTGTTGAGGCCCTACTGTGTGCTGGCCCTCATGGGGGTGGAGGTGCAGCAGTAAACAGGTGGAGTCCCTGCCCCCAGGAGCCGATGTCTGGAGTGGGGGTGTAGGAAGGAGCAGGGAAACCACCATCCAGAGGAGTATCCCAGGTGGGAGAGGTGCTGGAAGAGTGAACAGGGTGATGTTCTAGCATCTCATTCTAGGGGATGGGCAGTGTCATGTGGGGACAAGGAAGACCTCTCTGAGAAGGGGTTCTTTGAGCTGAGACCTGAGGGATGAAGAAGAATAAATAGCCTCTGATGTACATATCAGAGCAGATGACCCTCCAGATGATCCTAGGTCAAGGCTTCCAGGGGTAACTTAGCTTCTATGGGAGCATAGATGATGAAGCAGGTAACCCCACCTCATGGAACTTGAGGAGACTTCAGCCAGGTGACAGCAAGCTCTTCACTGCTGAACACTTCACCAGATGGGGAAAGTGAAGGCTTTCCAAATGAGATAGACAGAGAGACTGGGACCCAGACAAGTACATCATGTCACAACAACCAACCTCCAGTGTCCTGGTGGAGGGTTCCAGTGGAGAGAGCAGAGCGAAGGGGATAAGATTGTTCAAAGGCAAAGAGTTGTTGTTATTTGCTAAGTCATGTCCAACTCTTTTGCAACCCCATGGACTATAGCTCACTAGGATAATCTGTCCTTTGGATTTCATAGACAAGAATGTTGGAATAGGTTGCCATTTTCTGCTCCAGGGGATCTTCCCAACCCAGGGATAGAACCTGCATCCCCTGCATGGCAGGTGGATTCTTTACCGCTGAGCCACCAGAGAAGACCTAAAGGCTAGGAGATCCACCGTTTAAACAGAAAGCAAGTCAGTCGTCAAAGATATAAGGTCCTGCAACTTCTAAGGCCTATTCCAGCTTTAAAGCATCTGCCTACAATGTGGGAGACCCAGGTTGAATCCCTGGATCGGGAAGATCCCCTGGAGAAGGAAATGGCAACCCACTCCAGTACTCTTGCCTGGAAAATTCCATGGACTGAGGAGCCTGGTAGGCTACAGTCCATGGGGTTGCAAAGAGTCAGACACGACCGAGCGACTTCACTTTCACTTTTCATCTCTAAAACACTAGAAGCAACAAAGCCCCTCTAGCTGGACCAAAGCCCAAGCCGCAGTAACCAAGGCTCCCTCACGTGGGGACCTCCCACAGATGGACAGCCAATGACAGGGGCTCCCACCCTCCTCCTAGCAGCCTATCCACTCAGCTCTGCCACCCAGAAGTGCCAGCAGCACCCAGAGCTTCCCCCAGCACCCTCAGGAGCAGCTGGGGAAGACCAGCTCCAAACATCCCAGCCCCGAACCAGGTCAGCCTCATTCCCCTTCTATTTTAGATCAACCAGCCTGGCTTCCCTAGGAAGCAGCAGACTCTAGTTCTCTCCCAGGCTCACTAAATTGGTCAGACCCTGTGACTGTCCCAGCAGGCAACAGAGGGAAAAGTTTTCCAGAACTTCAGGCCCTTTGATGGAGAAAGTCTGCCTAATAAATAATGGAGATGTACCTTGGCTTCCCGAGAATGACGCTGAGTGGTGAAGGCGTTTGTCCCAGTTCAGACTTAATCGTTGGCTGCATCTGTTTTTGATGTCCCATCCTCACCCCAACCAGCCAGGGGCAGGAGGTGTTCGTGTCCAGAATTTTCTGCACGGTTGCAGAACTGTGTTCTGGCTGGGACTCAGGGTCCTGGAGGGGATGGGTCAGGGGAAAGTCACAGAGACCAGGGCTGGTAGGGAGACCCCTGGCAAAGCAGAGCTTCTGAGCATTCTGGCAGAGGTGAGGAAAAGCCTTTACCTAAAGATGAGTCAGGAGAGGCAAGAGGGTTCAGGTGGAGAGAGACTGGAGGTACCAGGAGAGGGTGAGGGTGGTGCTGCTTCAGGTAAGGATGCAGTCAGGGCCTTATCATGAGAGCCCTACTCATTGCCAAGTGCCTTACGTTCAGGATCTCAGTTCACCCCCAAACAGCCCCATATGGTGGAGCCTCTCCCTGCAGCCCCATTAAACAGATGAGGAAACTGAGGTGCTGGTAAGCCAAGCTCTTACCTGATGCCTCCACTGAGGAGGCCTGGACCCTGGCCCGTCAGACGCCAGCCCATACACTCTTCACTTCTCTGCTCATCTGGCAGGAATCAGGGGCCTTCAGGATCCTGGGGTGTTTGGTCCTCCAGACCCTTAAGCTGTGCGTTATGGGATGAGGGTCCAGAAGAGCTGAGTGTGATTCCCAGCTCATTCGTTGCTCTGGAAAAATGGAGATAATAACCCCAAGGTCACAGTCCTGTTGAAAGGGTAAGCATGTGACGTGTGAAGCAAAACGTCCTGCACCAAATAGATGCTCGGTGAATTCTGAGTATCACCCACAACGATGCACACTGCCCTAAGGAACCAACCCCAGGAGGTGTAATGGCCCCAGTGCAGCAGAAGTCGTACATAAACCCCAAACAGGTGTCCCTGAGCGGTGGGCGCCGCAGGGTGCCAGGAGACAGGTCTGGAATGACAGCCACTTGGGGGAGGCGGTCTCACGAGCCTATGCTCTGCTGCCTCCTTGGTCTGCACACTTCGGTGAAGCAGCTGCTATGCCGGAGAGACCGTCCCCCTCCTGAGCAGAAACGGGGGCAGGTGGTCCTCCGTGGGAGCTTCTCAAAGGCCAGGGGTGGAAGTGACATATGTCATTCCTGCGGTCTGGAAGGCAGTCACAGGGTCGCACCCACCTGCGAAGGAGGCTAGGAGATGCAGTCTTGTCATGTGTCCCGGAGGAAGAAAGCTATTTGGTGAACAGCTGGACAGTCTCTGCCACACCTGGAGAGGTGAAATGATGTCCCGGGAGTCCTGGCTGATTAGCAGCACAGCCCTTCTCGCATGGGGCCCCAGGCTCTTCTTTCTATACATCACTAAAGCATGGCAGAGTCGCTGGACTGGCCACGGGGAACTGATACAAGGTCCGCCTGGCAGGTAAGGGAGGCTGCAGGTGGTCAGCACTCTGCCTCTGTTGCCTGCAGGAATCATAGGCGGGAGGCAGAGAGCCACAGCTCCAGGGATCTCGGCTGTGAGCTTGGTCCAGATGCAGAGTTGGCCTCAGGATCCCCTTGAAATCAGTTTCCTTATCTGCCAACAAGTCTGCAGCAAGAAGACTGGTCACAGGGGGTCATTTGAATGAGATCTTTGACACCCTCATACCTGCTTGTCCCTTTTCTCTCTAGGTCCTGCTTCTCTGCTGGGAAGATCTGATATGCTCAAGCTACAGTACCTTGGATGATGCTGGTTCAAAGGGTACACTCCTCCCCAGGAGTGTTCAAGTACAATAAGAAGCCTAGAAGAGGGAAGGTGATCGTGAGGGTCATCTCAGCAATGATTTCACAATTCAAAATAATCGTGCAGAAGATGTAAAATGGCACGGGAAGACTCTTATGACACAGTGAACACAAACAGAAGGTTATGGGACAGAATGCACAGCATACTCTCCTGTTTTATGAGAAAAACATAAATATATATAAACACATATGTGTATGCAGCCAATATTTGGCAGAGTTTATTTTTGGTGGTGATTATTATGGATGGCTTTTCTCTTTTTGCCTGTCTGCATCTTCTCTTACAAACAAGTATAATTTTTATGTAAGGGAAAAAATATTCTTAAAATAAGGGTTGACATTTTGTTGTTCCTAAGACTGGATAAGGTGAAGGACAGAGATTCTGACCTTTTGTGACTCTAAGTCTTAGACACTAATGGGCCTGAAAATGAACTGAGATTACCAGGAAAGATCAGGGCTTTTTTTTTTTTTTAACCTCTGACATCCTTAAGAATCGGTGGTCAATTTGAAAATATTTTAGATTTCAGCTTTCTTATCTTTGTGATCCAGTTATACCTTCCTGAATAGCAAAGGATCCTCTTGATTGATCTGAGCATATCCTAAACATTTCACTCACACTGCATCAGTCTGCTATGGCTGTGTAACAAACAACCCCAAAACCTGAGTGGCATACAATAACAAGCATGTATTCCTCGCATATTTGCAAGTTGTTTGGTAGTTTGAAGCTGCATGTTTTGAATGCAGGTCTGTTCCATTCTCAAGTCTGCAAAGTGCTGAGTGTTGGGGAAAGTGAGTGTTGGCTGAAAAGTTCAGAATGGGCAGGATGGAGAAGGGAGGGCTTACAGACCATGTGGCAGAGGAGGTTAGGTTTTATTCCAAGTGCAATAGGAAGGTTAGGAAAGTAGCAGGTGTAGTTGCCATGGGTCTGAAAATTATACCACTTGGGAGGGTTCTTTTTAAGAAAAGGACATAGAATTCAGAATCAAAATTAGCTATGAGATCTAATATTTATTTAGAATGAGAAAAGAAATCACAATAAATTGTAGATTTCAAAAAGCAAGCAATTACAAAAAAAAAAAAAATCACAGAATTGAGGAAAATCTCACTCTATTACTTAACATCCTGACATTCCTTCATGACTTTCTTTCTCCCCTGAATTGTCTGGGCTGCATTCTCTCTATTCACATCTTCCAGAGACAATGATTTTGTAACGTTATTTTCCATGGAGAGAATTGAAAGTTCAGTCAGGCTTTCCTCCCGCAGAGTCTGATCGTCATGGTTTTCTCCATGGATAGGGCTGAAGATTCTGTCCCCTTCACAATTCATTACAGATCATCTTCAGACTGTTGTCAAATTCGGGAAGCCTTCTGTGAAGTTCCTCATATATCTGAGCAGTAAGGGCTTCAGGACATAGCAAGTTTTCCTTGCAGTTACTAATCCTACTTAACCTTGGAATTAATCTTGGAATTGACAGTGCTCATTAACCACATTGCTTGGGGCCCAACCTAGGTCTTATGAGGGATCTGGGGAGTGAGGGTCCCTGAAGCTTAAGCTTTTTCACCTCTGGTAAATCTGCCCTTGTCTGGAGAATTCTCATGGAAGAGGAAGATGGTTGAAGCAGGGGGCAGTGTTTAGCAGAGAACAGCAGACTTTGGGGGCCGGAGGGCAATCAAGGAGTCAGTTTAGGGGTTTAGTGCAGGCTTCAGGCAAGTGGTGGTGGGGATGGAAAGATTCTGAGATTATTTGAGATGCACTGACCTGGAGAAGAAGGGAGGCCTCAGAATGGTCCAGATCAGACCTGTTGCCTGATCTCTCTCTTTCCCCCATGTTCTCTGGGGGCAGTTTCCCTTCCCCAGACCATTGCCCCCACATAGACCTGGAGCCTCACCTGCCCCCTGCCACCAAAGTGGGTACACGTGGAGGAGCCAACATCATTCTGATCCATGACACGTGATGAGATGCTGAGCAGATGAGCCCAGGTCAGGCTCCTAATGAGCTCACACAGTGGAGGTACAGGAGAGACCTCACTCTGCCCACAAAAGAGGGAAGATGTTGCCAGGGCACAGGGATCAGGGCTCTCAATGGTGATACCCAGCTGTGTCATAGTTCTGCCAGCTGCAGACTGACAGACAGAGGCCAGAGGCTTTGGAAATGGATTTATTGGCACTGGACAGCCTCCACCTCTTGCTCCCAAGCCAGGAAATGAAAGCATTTTCATTATGCCAATCTGTTGTGTTAAAGAAGACAAAGAGCTCAGTCAGTTGCCTGAGTGGAGGGTGGGTGTCATTGCACTGAGGATGAAGTTAAGGGTCTTCATTGGCCATGGGTGGTCTCGGTCAGCTTTGAAACCACTGTTCTTCACTTCTTGGGCCACTCAGCCAAGGATGCTTATGCAGGCTGGAGTGGGCGTGGGGATGAAGCTGGTCCAGGACTAGAGGTGAGAGGGCCTCTGGGTGGGGGAGATGGTCCTGAATGACAGGGGTAATGTTTGTTTTAGTCTCAATTAAGATGGAAACTCACTGAAGACAATGAAAAAAAAAAAAAAGAATGAAATACTGGAGGAAAAAACCCTCATCATCTGCTATACAAGAAGTACTAAGGGCTGGGTGGTTGAGGATCCCGGGGATGGGAGGCAGTTCTGCAATTTTAAATTCGGCGGAAATGCAAGGCCTCATTTAGAAGGTGACTATAATAAGTTAAATTGTGTTCCCTCCCAAATTCATATTCACATTGAAGTTCCAACTTTCAGTATCTCAGAAAGTGGCCTTTGTAAAAGATACAGCCCTTACAGAGGTTACTCAGTTCAGTGACTCGATCGTGTCTGATTATTTGCGACCCCATGGACTGCAGCAAGCCAGGCTTTCCTGTTCATCGCCAACTCCCCGAGCTTGCTCAAATTCATGTCCACTGAGTCAGTGATGCCTTCAAACCACTCATCCTCGGCTGTCTCCTCCTCCGGCCTTCAATCTTTCTCAGCATCAGAGTCTTTTTCAACGAGGCAGTTCTTCCCATTAGGTGGCCAATGTTCTGGAGTTTCAGCTTTAGCATCAGTCCTTCTAATGAATATTCAGGACGGATTTCCTTTAGGTTTGACTGGCTTGATCTCCTTGCAGTCCAGGTAATTAAGTTAAAATGAGGTCACTAGAGTGGCTCTTGTGACTGGTGTCCTTCTCCAAAGGAGATACTGTAAGACAGACACTCACAGGGAGAAGACCCACGCATGAAGTTGAAGGCAGAGGTGAGGTGATGCTTCGATAAGTTGAAGAGCATCAAATATTGCCAGAAAACCTTGAGAGGAAAGAGGCATCAAACAGAGCCTCCCTCACAGCCCTCAGAAGGAGCCAGCCCTGCCAGGTGGTGCTCGTGGTAAAGAACCTGCCTACCAACGCAGACATTATTTTGCCGACCAAGGTCCGTATTGTCAAAACTATGGTTTTTCCAATAGTCAAGGATGGATATGAGAGTTGGACCATAAAGAAAGCTGGACACCAAAGAACTGATACTCTCAGAAGACTCTTGAGAGTCCCTTGGAGAGAAGGAGATCAAACCAGTCAATCCTAAAAAAAATCAGTCCTGAATATTCACCGGAAGGACTGATGCTAAAGCTGAAGCTCCAATACTTTGGCCCCCTGATGCAAAGAACGGACTCCCTCCACTTTGGCCACCCTGATGCTGGGAAAGATTGAAGGTAGGAGGAGAAGGGGATGACAGAGGATGAGATGGTTGGATGGCATCACCAACTCGATGTCCATGAGTTTGAGCAAGCTCTGGGAGTTGGTGATGGACAGGGAAGCCTGGCGTGCTGCAGTCCATGGAGTCACAAAGAGTCAGACATGACTGAGCAACTGAACTAACTGAACCAACTCAGGAGACATAAGAGACCTGGACCCCATCCCTGGCTTGGGAAGATCCCCTGGAGGACAGCACACCAACCAGTGTTCTTGAATTCCAATATTCAATACAAAATTTAATACAAATTCAAGTACAAGAATTCCAGTATTCTTGCCTGGAGAATCCCATGGACAGGAGCCTGTCCATAGAGGAGCTATGGTCCATAGGGTCACAAAGAGTTGGACATGACTGATGTGACTTAGCACGCAATAGCCTTCAGAAGTACGAGACAGTAAAGGTCTGTGGTTTAAGCCACCCGGTTTGCAGCACTATTATGCAGCCCTAGCAAACTGATACAGTGACGTTGGATGAAATACTCCAAGGAGGTGAGGAAGCTGCCCAGGCAGATTCTGGTGAAGAATGTTCCAAGCAAAAGAAACAACAGGGCAACCACAGAGAGAACAGGTAAACAGAGGAGGATGATTTCAGAGGTAAGTGGGGGGTGCAGACCAAGAGGACCTCATGGGCCACTGGACACCCTTAGGTTTTGTGCTGAGTGCAGTGGGGAGGCGCAGCAGAGCCCAGATCTCACAGTTGCATAGGCCTGCTCTGCCCATTGGGTGGCAAAAAGCACAAAAAGGAGGGGGAGGCAAGGAGACCAGGTGGGAGGCTGTTACACTGATGTAGGTGTTAATACGATGCAGGTGGTGAAGGGGGTCAAACTCTGGACCCATTGTTGATAGGAGAGGAGCCATCAGGGTTTGCAGGTGGACTGAGTGTGGGTTATGAGTAGAAAGGGAAGAGCATGAGGCTTTGGGCCCAAGCTACTGTCAGGATGGAGTTGTTGTTCCCTGGGCAGAAAAGATGAAATCTAAAGTTCACAGTCCTTGAAAGGTTTGAAAATGACTGATGAGGAGAGAGGACAGGTGAGCTGATGGGCAGGTGACAAGGAACTGAGTTCTCTAATCCAGGGATGATGACCTGCGGAGACACCAAGCTGGCAAAATGCTACCATTCCTCACCTCTGGCCCCCAGGGTATGACTGCTCAAGGGAAAGAGGTGTGAAGGAGGGAGTGGAGGGATACGTGGGCCACAGTGCAGACACTTAATGGGCTTTGCCAAGAGCACACCAACCTGCTGACCCTGAAAACTGAGGACGATCACTGCCCCAGGACAAAGAAAATGATGTATTTACTCTGAAAGTGTTTGAGATGGTGAACCCAAATAGAACTTAAGGACCACTCTAAATGGCCACCCCACTGAGATGAGGCATGACCGACAGAAGGATCTCTAGACCCACACACAGGAAGTGCCTCCTGCTAACCAGAGGAAATGAGCGCTTGAGCAAAAGATGGAAGAACTTGCCTCCTAAGAGGAATTACCCAAGATCCACGGGCAGGAAGACTGAGTACAAAACAAAACTAAAACTCAAAGAAAAGAATAAGATTCAAAGAAGAATTATCCATGGAAGTTATAAACTGAGAGAAGAAAAATGAGCTGATCTACCTCTTAGGAGAGAAATGAAACAAATGAAAACATTACAGAGATGAATGTCACATAAAAACCAACCACGAAGGTGATCCATCATAACTGGAGATTCTATCAGGGAAATGGAGAATCAGCTTCAGGAAATCACTCAAGTCAAAGTGGAAGAGACCAGAGTCATAATAACGAATACAGTGAGGTCGAGGGACAAGGGAGACAGAGCAAGGGGAGCTGGTGTATACATAATGTTGCTGACAAATAGAACACACAGTATTCAAAGATCTCCTTTATGTTCTACTACAATCAGGCTGCATTTCCCGGACACTTGCTTTGTGGCAGGACCTGGGCCAGCAGTCCAGAGTCCCAGTTACCTTTGTGCCAGCTACAGGCACGAGAAGAAGATAATTTGATGAAAATAATAGAAACAGGATAAATGATAAAAAAGAATAAAAGTTCCTCTGGAGGGTGGACTATGATTTATTGAGTCCAGTGTTACACACTGCACACTGTTGTACGTGTGTGTGTGTGTGTGTGTGATCAACAGGATGGGAGTAAGTTGTTCATGACCAGCATATGATGGAGGCAGAATTCAAGAGCCAGGTGTGACTACTTCCCAAGTTTTCCTCCCTCTTGAATGTGCTGCCTCCCATTAACTAGAAGTCATCTATCACATCTGTAGGGGAGGAAACAATGATGATAAATCCTGGGTGTCTTGTCATTAATATATTATGAGGGCTCTGGTCTTCCTGGGGCTGGGAAGGAAGACGTGACTGCTACCTACAGGAAGAGCACAGGTGTATAAAGACTTTGTCTAGGGATGGTTTGCATACCCAGGCAAGCGGGGCTTGGGAGAACAGCAAGAACAACTCATCAAGCAAAATCACAATCCAAGGCATAGGCTCTTTGCGAGATGAACAGTGGAGCATCCATCAAACCACAGCCGGAGGTCCAGGATGAGTTAAGAATTCAGGAGCACAGGACAGTAGAGAGGCCAGCAGTGAGAGGGGACACATACCAGAGGAAAAGGGGGGACAGGTCTACTGAAGAAAGAGCATCTGAAGACCACCCTGTGCTGAGCCAGCTGGCTCAGATGGTAAAGAATCTGCCTGCAATGCTGGAGGCCTGGGTTCAGTCCCTGGGTTGGGAAGACACCCTGGAGAATGGAATGGCCACCCACTCCAGTAATCTTGCCTGCAGAATCCCATGGACAGAGGAGTCTGGTGGGTTATAGTTCGTGGGGTCGCAAAGAATCAGACACAACTGAGTGACTAACACTCACTTTTTTCACTGTGCTGAGCAGAGAAGAGATGCAGGCTGCCCACCTCTGCTTTAAAATGGCCTGTGGGGTTTGGCCACCCTGCTCAGACCATCTATTTTAGCCACAAGCATAGAATCTATGATGTAGGAATGATTGCTCTGGAGCTATGAGTGGATGTGGAATTGTAACACACAATAGTTCTTTGAGGCCAGTGCTGGGTCCCTCAGTGTCTGTCCTGAGCTCTCATTTGCCCTTTGGTAGTATTAAGATGCTTCTGATTTCTTGTACCTCTCTTGCCTGGCACCCAGCTTTCTCACTTGGGGTCTGTATCCTGGTATCCCAGTCATCACTAGGCTGAAGAGAAGGAGCTGAGGAAAGAACCTTGAGGGTCGTCTTCAGAGTAGATTCAGGGAAAGATGGAGAGGCAATGGCTAGATGGGTGGAGGTGGGGGTGCAGGAACAGGGAAGAGAGTCTGAAGGAGGCATCAAGTTCTAGGAGGTTGCAGGGTTAAGAAGGTTTGGAGATGAGAGAACTGAGAAGACAATTTCGGCAGCATGGTGGGCTCAGAAACCAATTTGCAAGATGTTCAGAAGCAGTGGAGGATAAATAAGTACAGCTCCCTGGGCAGCTCAGGCTCCAGAATTCATGTATCAACCCTTCCCAGCCAAGCACCCCCGTGCAGCCCCACTTGCATGTCTCAGACCACCTGCTTCGGTGGGATAACCCGGCCCCTTCCTATTGCCTTACTTGCGTAGCTTTCTTTGCATGTTTATTTTGGACTTTCTTTATAGAACACATCCCTCCCTTCTCACCAGCAAACCCTGTTTTGGAATTTGGAACCCAGATTCTTAATACTAGAAGAGACTCTTGAAATCACTCAGTGGTCAACTCTTTCATGCCACCTTTAAAGAAACTGAGACCCAGAGAAGAATGTAAGGTCACACTGCAATCTAATGACAGGTATGGAGATCGTCTTTCCCAAAACAATGCTGCATGACGAACCAACCCAAACTTGGTGGCTTCAAACAATAATCATTTACTTATTTTCACCCATATCTGAGCCTCGGCAGCTATGGCTCTGCCCATCTTGGTTGGGCCAGGCTAGGCTTGGCTGCAAATCATGGGTTCAGCTCAAGTTTATTCCATGGGCCTCTCATTCTTCTGTGACCAGTGGGCCAAACAAGGCATCATATTTGCATGTGGTCAGCAGAAGCACAAGATGGCAAGCTCAGCCACACACATTGAAAACCTTTGCCTGATAACATCTGCTGATGTCCCATTGACCAAACCAAGCCACATCGCCAAGCCCTAAGTTCAGGTGCTGTTGCCCTGTGTTATACACAATGTTAAGACATGAAGAACTTATAAACAATGAATCTGCTCACTACCCAGAGAGGCAATCCACAAAAGAAGATTCAAAGAGCCAATAAACAGATGAAAAGATGTTTAATCTCTTTACAGATCAAAGAAATGCATGTGCAAAGAGAGGTTTGTTTTCCACTCACCAGATAGGTAAAGCTTAAGAAAATTGACAAACCCTCTTAGCTCAGTGGAAAATGGACACCCCCATGCCCTATGATGGCAGTGCTAATTGATTCAACCTTGCTGGAAAAGCAGTTTGGCAAAAAGTGTCAAAATTCAAAATAAGTGTGCCTTTTATCCTGATAATCTCACTCCCAAGGAATCCATTGATGGAAGCAGTCGCATAAACTCACAGAAAAAGAGGTGTGCTGTGGTGGTTCACTGGAGAGTGGTTTATTTCAGAAGATCAAATAGCCATAAAAAGGGAATTGATTTGTTAAATTAGTGAACATCTATAAAATGGAATATAATGCAATGATATGATATAATTCTGAAAACTATTAAAGTGGAAAGACATCTACAATTCTTGTAGAGAAAAAAAAAAAAACAAAAAGTGAGCACAGGTCTAGAAGCCCATTTATTAGTATCAAGAAATAAAAAAAATGATATTGACAAAAACGTTAGCAACGGTTCTATTTCAGTGGCACAATTTAGGGAACTTTCTGCTTCCTTGTACTTTCCCCCTAATATTTGAAATGTTTATAATAAAGCGTGTACTATATTATAAAAACAAAACTTTAGAAGAAATGAATCCAGTTTAAGCATTTTGCTCTGAAAAGGGCCAGAAGAACAACTATGGTGATAAGTTGCACTAAATTTCGAACAGAAAAAAATCTTTATAATAATTTTCTCTTTCAGTTGGTTTTCTGGTAAATTAACTAGAATATATATATATATACATTCCACCCCACTCCACTTGTGGGATCTTAGTTCCAGGACCAAAGATCAGACCCAGGCCCGTGGCAGTGAAAACACTGAGTCCTAACCATTGGACTGCCAGGGAATCCCCAACTAGAAGAATTTTTAAGTGTAACTTAATTGGAAATTCAATAAAAGTAATGGTTTTACCATGTGTTTTGTTTTGTTATTTTTTAATTTTATTTATTTTAATTGGAGAATAATTACTTTACAATATTGTGATGTTGCAGGGCACCAAAAGAGACACAGATGTAAAGAACAGACTTTTGGACTCAGGGGGAGAAAGAGAGGGTGAGATGATTTGAGGGAACAGCATTGAAACATACACATTACCATGTGTTTTAAAAGTGCTTTCTTTAGTGTTCTTTGCTTTGGAGGGAGGAGAATGCTATCTGCCAATTACTTATAGGTCAGAAGCTGTCACATCTGACTATTTCTGCCTGGGGACCATATTCTCTGCACAGTCAAGGATGTACAAATACACATATTCGGAGACATAACTCCAAATGTGTGCCAATGCCAGGATGCGCTAACATTTATCGGATATTTATGATGTTCTAAGGGCATGACATTCTTGGTTTCATTCACTCTTCACATCTACTCTATGATCGAGGTATATTTATTTATGAGGAAACTGAGAATTGCACCATTTAAGGGACTTCACTAGGATCCTGAGGTTCATAAATGACTGAGCTCCATCAGGAGTCATACCTCACCCCAATATTCCAATAAACGATAGAAGGGACTGAGAAATAAATCTATGGAACTATGTGCAAGACCTTTAAGGAGAAAATTATAGAATGTAATTGAAGGGCATAAAAGAAAAGCTGAATAAAGGGAGAGATATAACATGCTTATAGACGGAAAGGGCCAATAGTCTTCAGATGTCAATTATCCCCCAAGAGAATCTATGAATCTGATGTAATTGCAATTATTAAAATCCTAACAGAGCATAAGGTAAAACTGACTGGCTGATTCAAAAGCTCATGTGGGAAATAACTTTGAAGAACAAGGACAACCCACCCTTCTCAACACCAAGGTTTATGATAAAGCTCTCATGTTTCAGACTGTGCAGGGCTGGTGTCATGGAAAGTGAAGAGGCCAATGGAGGGACAAGAAACAGACCAAGATGTATGTAGAAACTCCATATACAGTAGAGGAGGTGTTACAAACAAGAGGAAAGGTAGATGGCATGGTAAATAGTGCCAGGAAAGTGGCTATGTGCAGGAGGAGATATTTATGTCTTACAAGAAAGGCAACAGTACAAAGTAAAACTTTTCTATGAGAACCACAAAAGATAAAACTTAAAAATAATTAGAAAAAAGTTGAGAAAGTATCCTTATGACCGTAAAGGTGAAGTAATTTCTTAAACAAAATATGCAGGAGCCCAAACCATTATGGAAGAGATTGATAGAATCTAATACAATAAAAAAAATAAAATTAAAAACTTGTCTGTAGTAAAAGACACTTTAGTTGAAGTTAAAAAGGCAGGACAGCATGGAAGAAGGTATTTGCTGTGCATATTACCAATTAAGAATTATCATCCTGAATATGTAACAATTTCTGACTAATAAGAACATGACAAGCTACCCAATAGAAAAATGTACACACAGCAAACCAAGTTACTTGACCAGTAATCAAAAGATAAACCCAGTTTCACTAGAAATCAGAGCAATGCAAATTAAAATAATAGGGATATGTCCTTCCAGACTCTTAAGCCTGGCAAGTGGAAGTATAAATTACTATAAACATTGTGAGATTTGGCAACATCCTCCAAAGTTGAAGCCGCTCCTATTCCAAGACTCAGCAATTCCACATGTAGGAATAAACCCCATAGAAGCTCAGGTATGTGTACACAAGTGGACTGGCAAAGGAAACTCCTGTGCCATTGCTTGTAGTAGAGACAATGTAGCATTCTAAATATCCAGCACTAGGAATGTGGCTACTTAAATTGTAGTGTAATCATAAAAGGGAAAACTATAGAGTGGTTAATATTAATTCATTCTGTCTGCAGATACCAAACTGTGTGGATCTCCTAGACATCTTGTTGAGTAGAAGACATCCGTGGCAAGAAGGCATGTGAGTATCAGTACAGATTAGTGGCTGTGAAGGCAGCTGCAAGTCCCAGTATCAGCACTTCTGGTCCTTGCGTAAATTGTCTTAATCTCCTTGTTCCTCAGCATCCTCACTGGGGAAAACAATGCTTGGGTTATGGTGAGTAGGGAATGTACTGCTGCATGGAAACAGCTTAGCATGGAGCTTGGATGCACAGCAAGCACTTGCCAGTTATTAGCTCTTTTGGCCGGAGAAGGCAATGGCATCCCACTCCAGTACTCTTGCCTGGAAAATCCCATGGACAGAGGAGCCTGGTGGGCTGCAGACCATGGGGTCGCAAAGAGTTGGACACGACTGAGCAACTTCATTTTGACTTTTCACTTTCATGCATTGGAGAAGGAGATGGCAACCCACTCCAGTGTTCTTGCCTGGAGAATCCCAGGGATGGGGGAGCCTGGTGGGCTGCCATCTCTGGGGTCGCACAGAGTCAGACACAACTGAAGCGACTTAGCAGCAGCAGCAGCAGCAGCAGGTCTTTTGGCATGCCAAGTCACTTCGGTCACATCCAACTCTTTGTGACCCTATGGACTGTAGCCTACCAGGCTCCTCTGTCCACGGGGATTCTCTCTTGGAGACATGCACATACGGTACCTTAGAAATGGTGGTCCCCTCTGTGAATGGAGACGGAGAATGGGGTTGGGTTCAGGGTTCAACTGCACTTGAAATGTTTTATTTAAAAACATAAGGATAAACAACATGAGAAAGTTCCTTTATGGTGGCATAAGAGTTTTGTAATGGCCATGGTGGCAATTATACAGATCAGTATATATGATAAAACTGCATAGCATTTCATATACACTATGCGTGCACACACAAATGAGGGCATACAGAAACTCATGAAAGCAGAATAAGGTCTGTAGTCTAGTTAGCAGTATCATGCCAATGTTTTTTGGTTTTGTTTTCATTTTGGGGTTTTGGTGTTCTATTGTAGCAATGTAAGCTGTTGCTCTTGGGGGAGCTAGATAGAGGATACCCAGGAAGCTCAGCTTGAACGGCACACATTAGGAAGTGCCCCCTGGGATCCAGTTGGGGGAAGGAGGGAAGAAAGCAGTATGGCTGGGGAAATTGGGGTCTGATGCTGTCCAGAGAGAGGCCTCAGGTGACCCCAGGGAGCACAGGAGTGAAATGGCTCAGGAGAGGTCAGCTTGGGGCCTGAGTCCTGGTTTCTGCCCCCTACCCCTGCCCCAACCTACACCCCAACTAGTCCTGGGTGTGTAGCTGTGGAGGGCAGGGCTGTAGCACTTCTCCATGAAAGGGACCTCTTGGAGTGGTGGGGGCAGGAGCTATGGGGACACTGCAATGTACCACCCAGATGTGCACCCCCTCCTTGGAAGAACTTGCCACTCTAGCTTCCTAATACATGCCCTTCACTCTGAACCTCCTCCCAGTCTGATCCCAAGGCACCTGCAGGAGGAGGGGCCCCAGGAGACCAGGGTGGAGGCCCAAGGGGCTCCTCTGGGGACATGTGAAGGCCAGGTGAGCCCACAGCACCCTCCCAGGCAGGAGCAGAATTCTATGGACTGGCAGAGCCCATGGTGAGAAACCAGGAACTGATCACAGGGCTGCTCATGGCGCAGCTGTAGCCCAGGGGGAGAGTGGCCAGGGGGATGGTGGGTGGACCAAGGCCTTGCTTCCCACAGCTTATCGCTTCCTTTTAATCCTGGTGCCTCTGTGACAAAACCAACTATCTGAAGCGTTTTCACTGTCCCACCCCTGGTTCTGCACTATAGAATTTTGTCAATGGGAATGATGATTTTCCCCCTTTCCATATCCCTAACTCCTCTCTCCAAAAGTGAGAACCCTGGTCCTCATTATCTCCCAGTCTGAAATCAATTGTCCAACACAGCCTTAGCTGCACGACTCCACACTCCCTCTGACGTGAGACCCCACTTCACCCCTCTGTCTCCCGGTACGACCCCTTACCCCACTAGAGTAATTGTTCCCTGATTGTGGTAACATTTAATAATTTTTATTTAATGGATGAGTGAATGAATGTTAGTTATCCCCAGCCCCTAGTATAGTGCCCATGGCAGTTTATAATACTTATATTAATTAAATGAATAAATAAGTATGAGAGGAGCAATAGAACCCAGGAACTCATAATCTGTCACGAATCAGGCATGGATTTTATCTTTCATGCAACTGTGAACAATGTTTTACTGAACCATTAGAAAATGTCAACAAGATTAGGAATGGCATGTCTGTCCTATTAATATTCATAAATTCATAGCCCAGAGTTGACTTCAGTGATGATAAAAGATAAAGAGGAAAAAATTCAGTAGTATAAGAGGAAGGTCAAGGTCAGAAGTGGGCCTCTTGGCTCTGCTATTCAGGGGGTGTTTTCACACTGTAGGTAGCCATAGTAATAACAATAAAATGGAAAAGATAATTGGTTGAGATGTGTGTGTGTGTGTGGATGGACACAACCATCCCAGGAGCTGAGTCCTATGGTCACCTCTATTTTTCAGAGGAGGAAAAACAAGATTTTGTAAAAGGGCTGATTGTAGATTTCCCCTTGATCATATTGTTACTCTTTTCTCTAACAAAGAGACCCTGGCTTCCATTATCCTCGGTGTTTATTCCGATGATCAGACAGATGGAATCTTTGGCCCACGGTCACTCAGATTCGTGGTGAAGAGTCTGGCATGTGCCTCTCAAGTGTTTGGTTTCACAAATTCACTTCCAGGAAGTACTCCTTCAGGGATGATCATGGTCCACAGGATGCCATGTTTAAAGTGAAGAGCATGTGTCCTGTGGACAATCATACAAAACGATGACATGATGGCCATGGCTTGCTGAATCAGAGGATTCAAGCCCTTGGCATTTTCCCCCTCTCTCTGGGTTGGGCTGAAGATACTTCTCCAGGCCCCCAGACACCAGGTCCATGGCCCTGGGCCTCAGGGTAATGGGGACATCACATGAGAGAGGAAGCTGGTCAGGCAGCTTCATCCCTGCTCCAGGCAAGAGGCCTCGGCAGGCACCACTCACCTTGCTCAGTGCCTGCAGCCATGGCTCAGCATCAGGGCCTGCAGTGCCCCTCTCTGCTTGTCGGAGGCTGAGACCCTGCAGGGAATAAAGGGTAGGGAGAAGGTGTGCTATTCAGGCTGAAGGGAGCTGTTTTGTAGGCCAGCTTAGGATGACAAAGAGACCAGAAGGGAGCAGGGACTGAAAAGGCAGTCAAGGCTGCCTTATAAGATGAGATGAGGTGAGAGAGAGAGGTGAAGTGAGAGAGGTGAGGGAGGTGAGGGAAGTGAGATGAGATGAAATAAGATGAGGTGACATGAGGTGAGATGAAATGAAGGAGTTGAGGTGAGAGAGGTGAGGTGAAGTAAGGTGAGGAAGGTGAGGTAAGTGAGATGAGATGAGATGAGATGAAGTGAGGTGGGGTGAAGGAGGTGAGGTGAAGAAGGTGAGGTAAGTGAGATGAGATGAGATGAGGTGAGGTGAGGTAGGGTGAAGGAGGTGAGGTAAGGTGAGGAAGATGAGGTAAGTGAGATGAGATGAGGTGAGGTGAGGTGGGGTGAAGGAGGTGAGGTAAGGAAAGTGAACTGAGTGAGATGTGATGAGATGGAGTGAAGGATGTGAGATGAGATGAAGTGAGGTGGGGTGAAGGAGGTGAGGTAAGGAAGGTGAGGTAAATGAGATGAGATGAGGTGAGGTGAGGTGAGGGAGGTGAGGTGAAGTAAGGTGAGGAAGGTGAGGTAAGTGAGATGAGATGAGATGAAGTGAGGTGGGGTGGGGTGAAGGAGGTGAGGTGAAGAAGGTGAGGTAAATGAGATGAGATGAGGTGAGGTGAGGTGAGGGAGGTATGAGCCTCATTCCCCATCAGGGGGTGCAGGTGTGAGGAGGACACAAGGCCAAACCCCCATACTCACCCCACAAACAGGAACCTGTAGGGGGATGCTGACATACTTCCCACAGGAGTCAGGGCATCGGCCCCCACTTCACCTCACCTGGTCCCATTTTCAAGACGTGAAGGAGGCACACGCTATAATACTCTCGCATTTCTCCATCCTAAGTTTCCGCTGAATATCATGTACCTTTTACGCTTACATATTTACATTCACCGAAAATGTCAAGTAGCACTTTTCAAGACATACTGAACAGAGATAAAGGGGATTAGAGGATGATTTTATCTCATTTAAAGCTAACCTGTGGCGAATGGGAGTAAACAGAACACTTGACAGCTACACCTCATCCCCCTTCCTCCTGCTCCTGCTCCCCATCCCGACCTCCTCAAAGGCATCCTGGGAGCTCCAGACACAGGAAAGATTCACATGTCTATTCCAACCCTTGCCAAGTCCTGCCTTCTAGAAATCTGGTTCCCAGGTTCACCTGGTGTGAGACAAATTGTCAGTTACAAGGCTTCAATTGTCTGGAAAAAATACAGAAAGTGAAAGTCCAGAAGCCTTGATCTGCAATGCTAGCCTTATGGCAACATTGGGGGAATTCTCTGTGCTTCCCAAGCCACAGGCTTTCTGATGCCACCTGAGAGGATGCCAGGCTCAGAACAAGTCAGCAAGGGACAGTGGACATATTCGCTTGTAATGCAAAATAGCCATAACCCTTACACATTCAAAGGACCCCATCTGTGAAGGGGCCAGTCGGGGCTGGGCATCCTGGGATCTTCATCACCTGGGCTTAGGTTCCTGTAGCATTTATAGGTCAAAATAGTCAAATATCAATTATTTCCTATCATAGGACATAGTGTATAGTTTGTTTCAACTCTACAAGAATCCTGTAAGGTAGACACAATCTCTAGTTTATGGAAAACAGAGGCCAGGAGAAGCTAAATAATTTGCCCAAAGTCACAGAGAAAGTGGTAGAGTCAGAATCTGAATGCAGAGATTCAGATGCTTAATCTATTAATTAATTACCAATCAATCCTAAAGGAAATCAGCCCTGAATAGTCATTGGAAGAACTGATGCTGAAGCTGAAGCTTCAGTACTTTGACCACCTGATGTGAAGAGCTGACTCTTTGGAAAAGACCCTGATGCTGGGAAAGATTGAGGGCAGGAAGGGAAGGGGGCAACAAAGGATGAGATGACTGGATGGCATCACGGACTCAGTGGACATGAATTTAAGCAAATTCTGGAAGATGGTGAATGTCAGGGCAGCAGTCCCTGGAATGGCAAAGAGTCGGACCCTACTTAGCAACTGAATAGCAACAAATCTATTAATAGGCCTTTTCTGCTGTGCCCATGATCTCTCCTCCTGTCTTAAATCTGTTCTGTTCCTTGTCTTGTTTCCTAATCTAAACCGACTTACTCTTGCCTGGTTCCTCTGCTCAGATGTTTCCTCCCTCCCAAACCCCTATGCCTCTTCCCTCATTTATTCTACAGATATATATTGACAAACTACTACGTGTCAGGCTTGTGTGGAAAGCCACAAGGAGTTTCATAGTTTAATAATTGAATAAGACACCGAAGAGCTTGGCAATCCGTGTAGACAAAGGATACTTTAGCTACACATGTTCACCAAGACAAGATTTTTTAAAAAGAAATAGTGAATTAAAGAATGAAGTCAATTTCAAGGACTTCCCTAGTGGCATGGAGGAGAAGAAACTGCCTACAAATGCAGGGGACATAGGCTTGATCCCCGGGCCAGAAAGATCCCACCTGCCATCGAGCAACCAAGCCCGTGGGCCACAACTGCTGAGCCCTCACTCTAGAACCCATGAGCTGCAACTACCGGAGCTCACGTGCTGCAACTGCTGAAGCCCACGGGCCCTAGAGCCCATGCTCCATGGCAAAAGAAGCCTCCATGAAGAGAAGCCCGCAACAAAGAGGCGCCTCCGTCCACCATAGCTGGAGAAAGCCTGCACAAAGCAAAGAAGACCCAATGCAACCCCAAACAAATAAATATATTTAAAAAAAAAAGAATGAAGGCAATTTTACCCAACACTCTGCCTACCCCAGAGGTATCTGTTCACTTCATTGCCTGGACCCATGTGAGATGTGACCCTGAGTACTGGCCAAGTGGGAAGACAGAGGGTAGGTCCTGGGCGCATGGAGGCAGTCTAGAATAGGAAGAGCAGCATGAGCAAAGACACAGAGATGCATAAGGGAATAGTCAAAAGCTCCACAGGGCTGGAGCATCAAGCGGGCAACCTCACAGGGTGAGGAAAGTAAAGGGGAGAGCCAATAAATGAGGTCAGGGGTGTGAGAGCAGACATGCAGCAAAGGCCCTTGGATATCTGGCTAAAATTTATCTTGGAAGCCAGAGGTGTTTTTTGACATGTCTCCCTTGAGATACCATGGAGGGTCAGAGTAAGGGTGAGGAGAGAGGAGATGTAGGAAGCCTCAGGACCCCATGAGAAACTCTATGGCCATAAGCTGTAAATTTGGGGGTTCTATTTCCAATTCAGTTTTGAAAAAACCTGACTCAATGATATTGACATATGAGAAATGGAATATTTCCTGCCGCATCAGTAAACAAGGGCGACACAGTCATTAGCAGTGGCAGTCCTGCGGTGTAAGCTGGTGAGCCAAAGGAAACTCAGGAAGAAGAATACCTGCCATCTCGACTGTAGCCACTCCCTACAGTGAGCTCTGAGCAAAGAAAACTCAGGATGTGAAAACACAGGAAACTGGCCCCAGAACTCGTCGCTGCTGTCGTTCAGTTGCTAAGTCATGTCTGACTCTTTGAGACCCCATGGGCTGCAGCACACCAGGCCTCCCTGTCCATCACCATCTCCCAGAGTTCACTCAAGTTCATGTCCATTGAGTCAGTAATGCCATCCAACCATCTCATCCTCCACTGTCCTCTTCTACATTTGCCTTCAGTCTTTCTAAACATCAGTCTTTTCCAATGCGCTGGCTCTTTGCATCAGGTGACCAAAGTATTGGAGCCTCAGATGACTGAGGTGCATATCAAAGGAATGATTTCAGTGATCCCAGACTCTTACCATCCATAGAAAAGTGCTAAATTCCTTAACTTGGGATATCTGGTTTTCTTTAATTAACAACAATCTTTTGATGTTCAGACTACCTGCCCTTTTTTGCAAAACTTCTATATAACCTGGCTCCTCCCCACCCTTCTTGAAGCAGTTCTCTCAGAGTCACCTGAGATGCTATCTCTCAAGCTTGAAGTCCTAAAAACTCCCAACAAATAAAATACAACTCTCAGCTTTTAGGCTGTGAATTGTTTTTTTAAGTCAACAGGCACCTTTCAACGTAAGTCCAGACTTTGAGGCCTGCAAGATACAGACTGGAGGGACATTTGTATCCCCAGTATTTGATGCCCACTGTGCATCTCCCCCTAAGGAGCTGACCAGAGGGAATGTCAGTAAGGCAATTCCTCTAACTGCCATCAATTTGCTGGGTGGCACTCGGACACGTCAGTTTTTCCTCCTGTCTCTCAAAGGTCTCACTTAGAAGGATGAGGCAGCTGGGCACTCACAGGGTCAGACGTGATGATCCAGTCCTGCCAGGGAAACACGTGCCCACTCTCCCCCTGCAAGCAGCAGGCCTTCCTTCTCCCTCTCCTGGAAATTCCCACTGCCTGGGCTCTGGGCTGCAGGACAATGATGGGCTTTGCCATTCCGACCATTCCACCCAGGAATGCCTGATACTTATTTGCATATTCCTGGACCCCAGACCCTTTGAGAACCCTGCACACCTGTCACCTCCTTAGCCACGTACCCAGGCAGAGTACCCCAGGACAGAAATACCAAACAAGTATTGGCTAACTCCTCTCATGCAAATAGGGGCTAACTCACTCAAGGAAGCCAAAAGCCCTTCAGACAGGAGTTGGCATATGATTGGAAATATCTTCAACACCCTGTCGATGATGGCTTTCCCCCTAGTGCTCTGTGACAAAATGAAACAGTAAAAGATATCGATTTTTTTTGTTTCTCTGGCAGGAAAAGGGGGAGGAAAGCTAGGTCTTAAAAGGAAATTATGGTTATTGTTCTCCTGGTAGCATTTCTTGTGTGCCGCCATGACAGATGGCTTTTTAAGTAACAACAGATTTGTATTTCATTAGGACACTTTAGCCAAAAGATCAATGAAGCTCTGGGAACAGTTCTGCTGGTCCGTGGGGGCTGATGAGCCCAGTGAGAAGCCTGCAAAGATCCAGCTAAAATTAGGCAGCTGCCAACAGAGGTTGGATTCACAATCATAGCGCATTGATTTCCAAAGCGATGCTGAAACCAAGGGAGTTTTATTTGTCTGTTCATTGTATCTATGCGGGGAAGAGCCTTCTCTAATAAAGTCTCTCTTACTCTGGGGAAATGGAGCTCCTTAAAGGCGAGATTAATTTTTGGAAGGGTGGGAGGGAGTAGTCAGGATGTCATAATTGTATGTTCTTCCTTAAGTTGCAGCATAACTGCCAGGCTGCATTGTTACTATTATTCTTAGTTACCTTTGTGAAGCAGCCACTTCCCCACTAGCATCTGTGAGCCTGACATCACATCTGACAGACAGACTGCAAGAGGTCAGAGGGAGGGAGGGATCAGCAAGTACCCAGGAAGAGGTGAGAAGGACTCAGAGGACAGAGGAGCCATGAAAAGATGACCTGGCCTGTGCTTAAACCCCTCCCCAGGGATTGGATTGTCCACTACCCTGGGAGAAAGCGTTCTCACCATAGGCTGGTTTTTAAATTAGCTCATTCATTCATTTATTATGGATATATCTTTAACAATAAAGTTTGGATTAAGGTAGATGTAAAATTATGCTTACAATATGATATCATAACAACTAAAGCAATGAATACCACTATTATTTTATTTTAAAAGCATACAAATATATATTTTTGTTGTTGTTCAGTCACTAAATCATGTCCAACTTTTTTGTGACCCCAAGACTAGAGTTCACCAGGCTCCTCTGTCCATAGGGTTTCTCAGCAAGAACACTGGAGTGGGTTGCCATATCCTTCCCCAGGGGATCTTCCCTACCCAGGGATCGAATCCACGTCTCCTGCAATGACAGGCAGATTCTTTACCACGGAGCCAAATATATATATATATATATATATATATATATATATACATATACATAAAGTATAATAAAAAACCATAATAGTGGTTTATAACAACCCGAGGAGATACAATTTTCACTTCACAGATAGGAGACTGCAGCCCAAAGAGCTTAAGCAAATGCAGCATCCATGAGAAGTGGCAGAGCTGAGTTCAAGCCCAAGGTTAGCTTGATGATAGAGTCCCCATGTGTCTTGTCTGGGACCATCCTTCCTAGATCAGCTCCTCTTCATCATCCCTCTCCCCTTTCCCGTCATCTACCTGTCTTTTCATGGCTTCTCCATCTCACCTTCTCACCTCTGCCTGGCACCTGCTGGACCTCTCCCCTCCCTCTGGCCTCCCAGAGTCCATCCATCCATCCATCAGGATGCAGCCCCTTCTCAACCCACCCCCAGGTTGTTGGGCTTATGACGGCCTGTGGCACTTGTCTGCCCCCACCCCAGCATCTTGCCTGGCCTCTCTGCCTTTTTGGTAGGTTTTATTATTGTTTTGAGGGACACCATGGCTCAGGGAGAGGAAGACTAATCTGCTTTAGAACCAGATAGACCTGTGTTCAAGTCCTTCCCTGGAGTCTAAGCTAAATAACTTCAGTGAGTCACTGAGCTGTGCTGAGTGACAAGCTTATGGTGGGAAAGCAATCTCAAGGGTGATGAACTCCAGGTGAGGTTAAGGTCAGGCACAGGTTCTTGAGAGGCAATTCTAGCACCAGATAGAGGCAGGTAAGATGGGCAACACTGGGCAGCATGTGGAAGCGCATAGAGTGTGGACTTGCCAGGCAGTGGAAGCTTAGTCGTCTAGAGTGGAGGTTTGGGAGACCAGACTTCCTGACTTTGAATGCCAGCAAGTCCATTTACCGCTGGGTGACTGGGCGTCAGTTACTTTTCCTCTCTGAGCCTCAGTTTCATCATCTGTGAATGGAGATGACCATTCACCATAGTCAATGTGGGCGTTTAGAGCAGTAACAGAACTCAACAGGTGTTAGCAGTCAAAGAGAGTCCCAGGCTCAGACTCTGGCTCTGCCACTTCCTGGCTGTGCATTGTTGAATAAGGAACTCAGCGCTCCTGAAACCTCACCTCACAGTGCTGCTGGGAGAGGAGTGAGGTCCCTCATGTGAAACACCCACCGCAAGGGCTCAGTCCAGGTGCAGAACTGAAACAAGAATTGAGATCTGCCCAGACAGATCCTGCCAGCCTCCCAGGGCCTGAGGAGCCAGCAGGAGGCAAACCATTTGCCAGAAGAGAGATGGTTGCTTATTCTAGAAAAGACATGGAAGAAAGACAAATAAATCACAGTCCCCCTGCCAACTTTGTAAACATCATTGATTTGAGGTGGGGATCACTTCAGGGCTGCAGATACACTGACGATGGGTGTCTCTCGGTGTGATCTGGGCTGCACGTATCACCAGTTCTGAGTCTGCCCACCCCCGGAAGGTCAGGCATGAGAAGTGTGGCTAGTGAGTGAGAGGCATTAGGATCAAGCTGCAGCTTAAGACTTCAAGCTAGACACCGGAAGGGCCATCCTTTCTGCTGCAATTTGTTAATATCACTTGCTATATTTATGCACTCCAGAACTCTAGAAACTGTTCTTGCCCTAGTAGGATTTACTGAGAGCTTGTGACGGGCCAGGCCTGGATCTAAGCACCTTCGCTCATTGGCTCCTGGCATTCTCACAATAGCCCTGAGATAGCTGCTTTTATTATCATTCCCATTTTACAGATGAGGAAACTGAGGCTTAGAGGATAAGACTGGGTTAAGATCACAGCTAACAACTGGCAGAACTGAGTCAAACCCAGGCCTGGTTCCAGAGGCTCTCCAGGCCTGGCTCTCCTAACCACTACACTGTACTCCCTTTCTCACTCTCCTTTTTTATCATCCAGTCATTCATCCATCCATCCACTCATCCTTTCATCCATTCATTCTTTTATCCATTCAACAATTCATTCCTTGGCCTTTACAGGCCCCTGCTTGATGCCAGGCATCGTGTCACTCTGGGTGCACAAAGGAGGCCCAGGCCTTGCTATGGGCTACTGGCAAAGATGGCTATGCCACCTGTCCAGGTGGGCTACACCCACCATTTGGTACCTGCTGGATGTTTCTCCTCCTCTCTCTCCTGTTGGTCTGTGTTCCTGAGATGGCTCAGAGAGGCCTCTCATACCTCCCAAATCTCTCCTCCTTCACTAGTTCCATAACACCCCGAGTCAAGCACATGGGAGACTCTCAACCAGCCCTGTGGAGGCTGGGGTATGCCTAGGGAATGGTGCACATCCATGCTACAGTCATGGAGGTAACTACAGCTACGGCTTCCAGGGGAGAGCAACAGCCGCATCTCACTCCCTTCCCGAGGAGGTTTTGAGAATCCAAGGAGATGCGAGCCCAGGTGAGCACTTTGTAAACTGTGCAATGTGAGCATCCGCCCCTCTGGCCCCTGCTAAGTAAAGTACTGGCATTTTTTTCTCATCGTTCAGCATTCCGAAGGCCGCTTCCTATGGAAGCCAGAGGCACAGAAAATCTATTTGGTTCTTCTGCTGCTTAGTTGATCCTTGTGGAGCAGGGAAAAGGAGGATGGCCCACAGAGGGACGTCACAGACAGAGTGACCTCCTCACCTCATCATCCAGTTCTCTGAGCCACAAACCTCCTGGCTCTGCAGGGATCATTTGCTTCAAATACAACAGTGGTCGCAATATCTGTCATCCTTGCCCCATAGGGCAACAGTTCAGTGAGACCTCAACTCACAGATCTGCCCTCTTCAGTCTGAAACCAGGCTGTGGTTCATTGAACAAATCGGGACTTCCCTGTAGAAAGGGGAGGAGGTACAATAGTCAGCACTGAGTACTGGGTATACTGATGATAGGTCTGCATCTTAGCACACACGTCTCAACCATCTCTGAGCCTCATGTACTTGACTCAGTGTAAAGTCCCCCAGAGATGTCCATCTCCTAATCTCCAGAACCTGTGACTGTGTTACTTCACATGGGAAAATGGATTTTGCAGGTATAATTCAGTTTAGGATCTTGAGATGGGAAGATTATCCTGAATTATCCGAGTGGGTCCAGTTTAATGGGTCTTATAAGAGAGAAGCAGGAGGGTCAGAGTCAGGGAACTCAATGGAAGCAGGGCTAGAGAAGGACATATGATGGTATAAGCAGAGGACAGTGTCAACAATTTGGAGAGGCTATGATGTTGGCTTTGAGTATCAAAGAAAAGACCATGAAGCAAGGAACTGGGCAGGCTCGAGAAGCAGAAAAGGCAAGGAAATGGATGCTCCCATGGAGCCTCCAGAAAGAATTAGCCCTGCTTACACCTTGACTTTACTGCAGTTAGACTGTGTCTGAATTTCTGTCTTCCAGACTCTTAAGAGAATAAATCCGTACTGCTTTAAAGCACCGGATCTGTGATCATTTGTAACAGCAGCAATAGGAAGCCTGGTACATGGAAGTTAGAATATATACTGTAGTGACTTTGATCTAACTGTGTGTAATGGTGTCGAAAGGTGGCTCAGTGGTCAAGAATCTGCCTGTCAAGCAGGAGATGCAGTTTCGATGCCTGGGCTGGAAAGATCCCCTGGAGGAGGAAATGACAACCCCGTCCAGTATTCTTACGCGGAGAATCCCACAGAGGAGCCTGGTGGGCTATAGCCGATGGGTTTGCAAAGAGTCAGACGGGACTGAGCACACAAGCAGTGGTGTCCAACAAGCAGAGCGGGGAGTTATCTTGAAAACAGGTCTGGAGTTTGACTGGCAGGGGTCACCTGGGCCCTATCTTTTACGACACACAGGACTTGGCAAGTCGTGTCCCCTCCCACACTGCCGTTATGGCCCACTTGTCCATTCCAGGACTTCCGTAGTCGCTTCCCTAATAGTGGCTCAGATGGTAAAGCGTCTGCCTACAATGCGGGAGACTCAGGTTTGATCCCTGGGTCGGGAAGATCCCCTGGAGAAGAAAATGGCAACCCGCTCCAGTACTCTTGCCTGGAAAATCCCATGGACAGAGAGGCCTGCTAGGCTACAATCCATGTGGTCGCAAGGAGTCGGACACGACTGAGCGACTTTACTTTCACTGTCTGTTCTAGAGAGGACGATACTCTCACCTCTGCCCCATGCACATGAAGCAATGCCCCAGGCCCCACCAACCCTGACATACAGGACCTGTATATGTACCTACACGTACAATCACTGTGGCTTGATCTCTGGGTCTCACCTCGAATACCACCTCTGCTGGGAAGCCCTCTGGACCTTTCAAGACACAGTCGGTTGCCCCTCTGTGCTTGGGAAACTTGCATCAGGGGCACCTTCTCATAGCTCTTATTAGCTGCAAAATATATCAGTAATGAATTCCCCAGCCCCTGCTCCGGATCAGGCCTGGTGATGGTGTGAATAAAGCAGACCCTGACCCTAGGGAACACCCGCTCTAGTTTGCTGTAATCACCTCCCCTCAAGTCTTCCTTCTCTCTAGCGTCATCTCCTTGGGTTACAGCACTGAGGTCAGCTCAGAGCAGGAACATCATTGTTGAAAGAAGAAAGTTTGGTGTGACCACTTCCTGAGACATTCACTCTATACATTCTAAATATAAACAACGGAAGAGCACCTGAGACCCAGGGAGGGAAAGGGACTTGCCAAGACCAGGCAGAACTGGAGCTCAAGGAGGAGTCCGGTGGAAGCCTGAACAGTGGCCCCTGAAAGACATGTCTACTCAGAACCTGAGAATAAGAGTCTCTGAAGATGTAATTAAGACCAAGATCTCAAATGATTGGCCTGGATTAGAGTGGGCCTGAGATCCAATGACAAGTATCCTTATAAGGGACAGAAAAGGAAGCGTGCCGAGATGAAGGCCATGGGAAGACAGAGGCAGAGAAGAAAGTGATGCAGCCACCAGCCGAGGAGTGACCAGGACGGCCAGCAGCCCCAGAAGCTGGAAGAGAAGCATAGCTCGGACTCTCCCTCAGAGGCTCCAGGAGGACCCAGCACTACCGCCTTGATCTCGGACCTGGAGCCTCAGGGCTACGACCTAGGAGATGCCTGTTGATTTAAGCCACGTGGTTTGTGTAAATTTCTTACCCAGCCCAAAGAAATGAAACCAAGCCTCTTCAAACACCCCCTTACCCCCTCCTACTGCACATCAGAGCCTTAGAACAACCTCAGGTTTGTCAGATCATGAAGACAACCTATACTCCTCTAAAAGATAATGACTGCAGAAGATATCCTGATGTTTATAAATGTGTTGAATTGGAACCATGTTATCAGCACATACAATGCAGAAGAATGAATAGGGGAAGCCTGCCAGGTAGCAGCTGACCCATTCTGTACATGCCCATGATGAGAAAACATTTTGGATTCAAAAATGGAAAAAGAGATACAACTTGTTGAGACTCTACTGTGTGTCTGATGCAGGGACGGGAAAATTATAAATCCATTTAATCTACCTATAAACCATATGGAGCAGGAATTACTACTCCTTTTTTTTTTTTTTCAGGAATTACTATTCTTAAATCCAGCTCTGTGCCTGCTCCACAAATACCTGCTGCAGAATGAACAAACCCCCATTTCACAGATGAGGAAACTGAGGTTCCGAGTGGTTAGGTGGCTCAACAGAGGCCTGTTGTCAAAGTGTCTCTGACTTCCACGTCAGACAGCCTGGCTCTGCAGGTCACTGCAGAGTGGCCCGGGAAGTGAGCACACTGCTCTGTGCCTCAGTCTCCCCACCTGTACATGAAGACAATAGCGTCTGCAGAGTTGTAGGGTTAAATGCAGGGATATAAGTTGAGCCCCCAACACCACTGTTCTGGAGCAAAGAAGGGCTCCACGGGTGATGGGGAGATTGTTAGTTTCCAGATAGAGCCATGATTTAAACCCAGGACTGTCTGAAGCTGAGCTGGGTCTGTCTGTCACAAATTAGACACCTGCATTCAGCCCCAGATGCTGGCGACCCGGCTAGCTGGCGGGCGCCTGACGGTTTGCTCTCCCCACGTGCTCTCTACCTGCCTTAATATCAAGTATCTAATCTTGACATACAGTCCCTGGAGGAGGAAATGGCAACCCACTCCAGTATGCTTGACTGGAAAATTCATTGACAGAGGAGCCTGGAAGGCTCCAGGCCATGAGGTTGCGAAGAGTCAGACACGACCGAGCATGCACACACCAGCACCTCCCCAGACAGGTCCTTACAGGCGTTTCCAACCCCATCCCCCCAGCCTGGGCTTTAAGATCCAGCAGATCCAGGTGACGTGTCAGTGGCAAATAAGTATGCTGGAGAGAGCGGAGCCTTTGACAAGTACCAATAGAAGCATCACAGCAGAGACTCGTTCGTCTTTTGGCACAAAAACCTATGCCTCCTTCTGAAGATAACTATTCCTTTTTTGACAAACAGCTTCTTTCTTGTTAGTGAACCTCAGTAGACACTACAGAGAGTCAACTGACTTACGATGGTTTGACTTACAACTTTTTGACATTACAATGGTGCAAAAGTGATACACATTCAGTGGAAACCATATATCAAATTCTGAATCTTTCCAGGCTAACAATATTCTCTCTCTCATCTCTCGTGATACTGGGCCGTGGCAGCAAGCTGCGGCTCCCAGTCAGCCACACAATCACGAGGGTAAACAATCAGCACAGCTATTCTATTACCATTGAACCATTCTGCATTTCACTTTCAGTAGAGTATTCAATAAATTACATGAGATATTCAACACTTCATTTTAATATAGGCTCTGTGTTTGGTGATTTTGCCCAAAAGGCAGGCTAATATAAGTGTCCTGAGCACATTTAAGGTAGGTTAGGCTACCTCCAGTGTTCTTGCCTGGAGAATCCCAGGGACGGGGGAGCTTGGTTGGCTGCCGGCTGTGGGGTCGCACAGAGTCGGACACGACTGAAGCGACTTAGCAGCAGCAGCAGCAGCAGCAGCAGGCTATTTTGGCTTCCCTGATAGCTCAGTTGGTAAAGAATCTGCCTGCAATGCAGGAGACTCCAGTTTGCTTCCTGGGTTGGGAAGATCCGCTAGAGAAGGGGTAGGCTACCCACTCCAGTATTCTGGCCTGTAGAATTCCATGAACTGTATAGAACATGGGGTCACAAAGCAATGGACACGACTGAGTGACTTTCACTTTCAGGCTATGTTCAGTAAGTTGGGTATATTACCTGCATTTACAACTTATAATATTTTCAAATTGCAACGGATTCATTGGGGGCATATCCCCATTGTAAGTTGAGGACAATCTATAATGTCTAAACATAGTACATCAGTTGGCCCTGTGACCTGAACTTCTTATCATGGATTTGATGTTGCCTGGCCCACCTAGCCAGAACTTCAGGTGTATGCAGCAGCAATTTGGCATAGAAGGGAGGTGGTGTACAGTGGACTGGGCAGGTCCAGAGGTACAGGTGAGTTGCATGAACAGATAGCTCAAACGCCTTTGACGTTATCTACCTGCCTGTGACCTCATGAGGTATTTCTTATGACCCATTTACTTAAAAAGAACAAACTCAAGCCTGGTTTATGGATAAATCTGTATGTTGCCATCGAATAGTGGATGGCTGTAGACTATAGCCCCACTCAGGAGGACTCTTGAAAGACAGTGAAGACAAATCTTCCAGTTTGGCAGAACTCTTGAGTGTGACATGTCAGAACTCTGAAGTTGTCCACATCATCCGGGCCTGAAGTTTGAATGTACACTAACCCATGGGCAGTTGCTGATGGTTTGGCTGGGTGACTGGTGAATTAGAAGGAAAAGGATGGAAGACTTGTGACATGGAAATATGTTAACAAGATTCTCAGAATCAGCTCAGACCACAAAGATACTAAGTCCATGTCATTTAAAGGACATCCACTGTAGAGAGGGCTGTAAATAGTCATCTGGACAAAATGACATGCTTGGTGGGTGTTAGTCAGCCCGTTTCTCCCAGTCACCCTCGCACTTGTTCAGTGGGCTGATAAACAGAGTGATCACAGTGGCGGGGAAGGAAGCTATGCATAGGATTAATGCAAAGGACTTCGTCTTATCAAAGACGACCTGGCCATCTTTACTACTGAGGCCCTAGTCTGCCAACGGCGGAGACCAACACTGAGCTCCTCCTATGATCACATTACCGGGGAAACAGCCAAATACTCGGTGGCAAGTACATTGGTTCAGTTCAGCTCAGTTCAGTCGCTCAGTTGTGTCTGACTCTTTGCGACCCCATGGACTGCAGCACGCCAGGCTTTCCCGCCCATCACCAACTCCCAGAGGTTCCTCAAACTTATGTCCATTGAGTCGATGATGCCATCCAACCATCTCATCCTCTGTCATCCCCTTCTCCTCCTGCCTTCAGTCTTTCCCAGCATAAATACTTTGGACCACTTCATAATGCAGGGGGAAGGATTCATCCTCCCAAACCAGGCACACATTCTTGATACGAACTTGCCTTTGCTATCTATAACACAGCTGTAAGTACTACCATCCTTAGAACTCATAGAATGTCTCATCCACCATGATGTTCTGGAGAGCCTTGCTTCTGGTCAAGGAATTCATCCCCCAGGATGGAAAGTGCAACAGAGGGCTTGTGCCCAATGGAATCAGTTGGTGTTTCCACCTAACCTATTGCCAAGCACCAACTGGCAAGAGAAAGATCAAAGGGCTTGGTGAAGACTTAGTTATGCTGTCGCTTGAGAGAGAACACTTGAGTTCTAGATCAAGCATTCTAAATCTTCAGAAGCTCTTCTCTCTTGGCATCTTTCAATGCCCTGCCCCTCAGACTGTCCTGGCTCAGGTGGAAGGAGGGGCTGACTTAGACTTGACCCCACCAGGACCTGGGTCAGGCTGAGCTGTTTCAGTGTGACCAGAGCTGGGGGGTAGAGGATGCAGAACCTATTGTTCCAGATGCCGCTGAAAGCTTGTCACAAGCACTAACTGGGCATGGGGCCCACTTGTCTCCGGGTTGCCTGGCCAGGTGTGAAGGATAGGTGCAATTCATCTCAGAGCTTCTGAGAATGTCACACATTTGGAGAGTTCAGCCAGGCTGAACTCTTGGGAACTAGCTCCGGTGGCTTCCTCTTCCTCCCCGACTTGCTGTCCCTCCCTTCCCCTCTTCTCCCGCCCCTCTCTCTTGTGGCTCTCACTATCACTCCTGGTTATTTCTCCTCCCTCCTCTTTATTTAAACTCCCCTGCCTCTTCCTTCTTCTTTGCTCCCCTTGGCCCTCTACTGTCTCCTCCCTCCTCCCTCCTCCCATCCCCTCCAGGCTCCTCGCATTCTATCCAGGACATCCTCCCCCTCTTCTGCACTCCCCTCCCCACTTCCAGCCTCTCCCTTCTGTTTCCACCTTCTCTTGTCCCTCTTCTCTCCTCCCTCCCTTCCCACTCACCCCTTCTCTCCCACTCACTTCTTTTCCTCTCCTACTTCCGTCTCAGTTAACTCTCCTGCTCCCACTGCCTCCTCTCTTCCTTCACTCCTTCGTCTTCCCTTTCCCCTTTCCATCCTCTACATGGATTCCCTGTAGCAACCATGGGGAGAGTCAGCCTCCCCTCTAGACTTCCAGGACTCTTGTATTGCACTGAAGGCTCACTGCCACCAATGAAAATAAGGCTCCCTCTCTCCCTTGAACTGTGGTGCTTGAGAAGACTCTTGAGAGTCCCTTGGACTGCAAGGAGGTCCAACCAGTCCATCCTAGAGGAAATCAGTCCTGAGTGTTCATTGCAAGGACTGATGCTGTAGCTGAAACTCCAATACCTTGGCCACCTGATGCAAAGAACTGACTCATTGGAAAAGACCCCGATGCTGGGAAAGATTGAAAGTGGAAGGAGAAGGGGATGACAGAGGAGGAGATGGTTGGATGGCATCACCGACTCAATGGAGATGAGTTTGAGTAAACTCCGGGAGTTGGCAATGGCTAGGGAGGCCTGGTGTGCTACAGTCCGTGGAGTTGCAGAGTTGGACATGACTGAGCAACTGAACTGAACTGAACTTTCCCTTCTACTCAGCCACTGCCTGTGGCTGTTTTGACTGGCCTGCATGAATCACTTTGTCTGAACAGAACAACCCTACCTAATAACATCCATCAGTCAAACAGTGTGTGTCCCAGTAGCTATGTGCATCCTTGGACCCACATCCCAGCATCTGCTGTATCCTGAGAAGAAGGGAGCCAGGCACTGGGCAGATGACAGATATGTCCTAGACCCACAGGGTGTTCAAAGAAAGGGCATCCTGTGCCTCTCATGGCTGCCCCAGCCCATCTTCCCCACATCATAGGAGACCATGCTGAGGTTCATGGAGAGGGCACGGGCTTTGAGTCTTCAGATCTAGGTTCGAATTCTTCCTCCACCCTATTTACCATGCATCTTTCACTAGTCTCTCCAAACCCTCATTCTCCTCATCTATAAAATGTGGAAAATACTGCCTGACTTGTGGAGTCGTGTGAGGGCAAAGGGAGTTGATACAGAGGAAATCAACTTGGTTGGTCCTTGCCACTTGGCAGATGCTCAACAAATATTGGTTTTATTTTACTCCCCTTCCTCATTGCCAAATGGTCAATGGAACCTATTTTCAAACCTAACATTTGACAGAACATGCTCACCATCATGCATTTTCTGAATTGTACATTGTGTTCTTCCTCCTATACCTGGAGAAATCTTAGTCTTCAAACCCTGCCCTCAAACATCACAGCTCCCATGAAGACTTCTCTATCCATCCTATCCTATCTGGTAGACTTAGTGTCTCTTATGGCTACCATCCTCGTGAAGACTCTGGTGTCAACAGTCTGCTTGAGTGAAGGAGTATTTAATATTGAGTGCTGCTGCATCGTTGGACCTCACAGGCACCCAGCCTGGGAAGCCAAAGGAATCAGGACATCATCTCCCTCCTTTTCCCCTTCTCTCCAAGAGTTCATATATTCCCTTCCTCTACTTCTCCCAACAGATTTCCTATGATGACTTTTCATTTTGCAAGCAGGTGAAAAATCCAGCCTAATCACATGTGACCTTTTGGGATAACTAAGATGGCATATAGCTGTGAAGATGGCATGGGTGCACCCCTGAGCCAGTCAGTTACAATGAAAGGGGAGGCATCATATAAGCAGTCAGCAATGCCACACCTTCAGCAAAAGAGTGGGGAGAGTGCTAAGACGTCTGGTATGCACACAGAATGCCACATCCACCATACTTTCCACCGACCTCTGATCATGCTGCTCTCAGAGCTCTCAACACATCGCACAAGGCTCACATTCTTTGTCTGCCTTCCCACCAGAGAATGAGCTCCTCCTTAAAGCTCCAGTTTGCAAAACAAGCTGGGACAGAGCAGATGTCAAATAAGTTCCATGGAATGTCAGCAGGAACAGAGATGATGAAAAACAGCAAAGGTTATTGTTGTGATGTTGCCCCTGGTTAGAACTTGCTACAAGCCCATTATTCCTATAACTTGCATTATTTGGAGAGAACTAGTAATCTGGGCAGTGTCAGGGACAGAGGTGGCAGCCTCATTATACCTCCCTCCCATCTAAGACTGGCTTCATCTAAGTCCTTATTCACTCAGCCCATCATCCATACATCCCCCATCTACTCATCCATTCATCCATTCCCTTTCCATTGTCCACCTCACCCATCTTCACAATTTTTCTTGTGTCCATCCGTCTTACCAGCCATCCATCCATCCATCCATCCATTTTATTTCCTTTTGTCTTGTCCCTAACAATGTGCTTATGCCTAACAGAATCCAGTTCCCTCAAGGATCCAGACCCCACAAGACATCCACAGCCTCCCTGGAGAACATCTTACATGCTCCCTGACAGGACCAGTCAGTTTTCCAACAATCCATCCAGTAGAATTCACTGTTTCCTTCTGATTTTCTTACCCTTCACTACACATGCACACACATGCACACACATGCACACACACACACCTCTGAAGGGATCACTGCCTCTACTGGGTACAAGTTTATCAAGCTCCCCCTGGGTACCAGAGCTGCCTCTTCTTCATCCCACTGCATCCTGCCAGGCCCCAGCCTACACTGGAGCCAGGCCTAGACTGGAGCCCCTGAAGAGCCAAAGACACACAGCATTTCGTGGCAGTGCAGGGGCCCAAAACAGTTACGCTTGTGGTTGCAGTTGTTTTGTGCACACCTTTGGCAGGTGACAAGTATTAGAACAAAATGCATAGGTGAAGTGAGATGAGGAGCAAGAGCATCCGGAGGGTCTGGGGGCAAAACAAAAGTGAAAGTGAAGTCGCTCAGTCGTGTCTGACTCTTTGCAACCCCATGGACTATAACCTGCTGGGCTTCTCCATCCATAATAGACACTCAGTAAACATCAGCTAAATGAAAGCATGAGTGAGTGGGGAGCTTGGGTCCTATGACACCCCAGAAATAGATGTATGTGGATGCTTCAGGCTGATTCTTCCACAGTGATATTTTCTGAAGAGCATTTTCTAGGCAATTGTCCTGCCTTTGCTTTCCTCTGACCTGGGAAGAGATAAGGAGGTGGGGGCTTCTATTTCATACCTCAAAGAGCTGCAAGGGGAACATGAAATCCAGCTGCAGCCTGCCAGCGCCTCTGGTAACAGGCAGCCTGATTGGGGTGGGGGACAATGAGAGCTGCCACCCTTTTCCTGACACGGCCCAGAAAATGCCAGTGAGGAGGACCATGGGCAGCACCCTCGGCTATAGTCACTCAACCCCACATGAGGGAATCCAAAGAAGAAACAGCACAGGTGAGCCAATCTCAGCCCCACTGTTATACACACGCCCTTGTTGCTTGTCGATCACTCGGTCGTGTCTGACGCTCTGCAACCCCATGGACTGCAGCTCGCCATGCTTCCCCAGCCTTTACCATCTCCTGGAGCTTGCTCAAACTCATGTCCATTGAGTTGGTGATGCCATCCAACCATCTCACCCTCTGTCATCCTCTCTCCTCCTGCCTTCAATCTATATGCCTATGTACACATATATACATACATACACAGAAACATATACATACATAGAGATATATATACTTACACTTAATACATACACATACGTACTGCCATATATGTGCATATATATATATACATGCATACACAGAAACATACTTACACACAGATACATATACATGCACATATCATATATATATATATATATATAAGTACTGCTGTGTGCGTTTTTGTTCAGTCACTAAGTCATGTCCAACTCTTTGTGACCCCATGGACTGTAGCCCATCAGGTTCCTCTGTCCTCCACTATCTCCTGAAGTTTATACACATACATATACGTATACATGGGCTTTCCAGGTGGCACGAGTGGTAAAGAATCTGCCTGCCAATGCAGGAGATGCAAAAGATGCAAGTTCAATCCCTGGGTGAAGAAGACCTCCTGAAATAGGAAATGACAACCTGTTCCAGCATTCTTGCCTAGAAAATTCCATGGACAGAAGACCCTGGCAGGCTACAGTCCATAGGGCCACAAAGAGTCAGACACACACAGATGCATATACATACACACATATACACATCTATTACTATATACACATTCCATGTAAACATATACATATACATACACACAAATATAAATATTTGACCTTGGTCAGTTACCTAGCAACAGAAATCCCCAACATAATCCCCATTGTAGAGAGGAGAAAACTGAGGCTCAGAGAGATAAGTAACTGACCCAGAGTCATGTATCCAATTGGTACCAGAGCCAAGTCACAAGCCTCTGAGCTATAACCAACTCACTTCAGTGCCTCTGTAGCACAGACCCATCTCACCCCTCATTGCACAGATCTGTCTGCCCTTTGCTTGTCCTCTTAGGCACTTGCCTTTCCCATCTTACTGGGAGCCCCTGAGGTTGGACGCCCTATTTGTGTTTCCGTACTCCCCCAGGTCAGGGTCTGAGGACGTCCCAGTCCAACAATGAATAAAGGAGAAGGGAAGGGGGCAGCCCTGAATCTTGGCTCATCGGTGCTTGTCTGTTGATTCAGCAGTTCCCTGAGATGTTGTCGCAAGAAGGGCTGTAGGAGAAATGGAGGCAGGTGAGGAGCTCGCATGTGCCCACTGCCCACGGCTCCAGTGGATTCACTGAGGCCATCTCCTGGAGAGCTGGGCTGTGTGCAACTGGCTATTCCCACAAGACTGCCCAGAGCTCTCCATTCTCCCACGTGGACCACAGCGGTGCCCACGTGCCTGCATCCAAATGCCTCTAAAGACCCAGCAAAGGGCACAGTTGACATATCAGCTCTTGTGTCAAACATCACACTTAGCTCTTTAATGAGGAGCCTGGGGAGCATCCTGGGAACATGGGCCTGGGACACAGTGATTATGAATCGCTGATCCCCTTCAAAGGCGCCCGAGTTCTCCCAGATGTCGCTACAACCAATCAGAGCCTCTTCCTGAGTCTTTCCAGATCAATGGACTCATGTCGTTTGGGAGGAAAACAAGTCAGTGTGAGCTGAAGCTCCAGGGGGCCTGGCGCATGGAAACGCATTCATCAAGAGTGTTTGCATGGATGAGGTTGTGATTCCTTCTGGTCAATAAACACCTCAGGCTGGTCAGTATTTTACCCGCCCCCTGATCTCCAAACACAAATACGGCTAAAAATAGCCTTTGCCAGCTGTGACAAGGACCACAGGGGTGGGGAGGTGCACACACCGCTCAGAGATGGCACTTCTGGGTGGCCTGTGGACCTGGTTTGAATCCCGCACTGCAGTCTCCGGGTGGGGGTAGACTTGAGGAGTCTCATCGTCTCTCTGAGCTTCAGTTTCCACATCCAGGACCGTGTGGGTGGGAGCTGGAGGGGTTGGGGCAGGAACTGGCCTTTCAGGACCTTGAAAACCAAGCGCAAGGTCAGGGCCTTTGCTTTAGGAGCAGCAGGGCCTCTGCTGTTAACCAGCTGGGGGAGAGAGGGTTTGCATTTCAAACTGACCATCCAGGATGTTTATCTCAGGCCCTCTGGCAGTGGAGAGGGCAAAATGGTAAAATGCGGCTGAAAAAGTTAGACCAGTGATGACTCAGCAGTTCCCCCAGGAAATGGCAGCAAATGTCCCGGGGCGGGGAGGTGGGAGGACGGACACACTGCCCACTCTGCTTGTCAGGGCAGCAGCCAGCACCTCACCCACATCTCTTCACTGTGTCCTTACAGACCCGGAGAGGTGTGTGGGAGGATGTTACCAACTCATCTCATAGAAGGAGAGACTAAAGTCTGGGGAAGAATCAATCCTAGAATGGGAGGGACCATAGAGAACCAGCCTCCAGGGCCACGTCCATTTCACAGAGGGGAAAACTGAGGTCTGGAGAAGGGCAGTTGCTAACTCACAGGGAACTCTCCATTACATTTAAAGAGAGCCAAGCCTCCCTCAAGGGCTAGAGACACAGAAATGAATTGGACCCAGCCCCTGCCCTGAGGAAGCTCCTGAGAGAGAGGCTCTAGCACTTTGATACTTACATGAAGCAAGCAAGAAGGGAAGTGTGTGGAGGGTGTATAGAAAATGCGGAGGAGGAAGGCGTGAACTCCGTGTAGGGTGGGGTGATCAGGGAAGGCTTCTGAAAGGAGGTGTCAGTGATAGGAAGGAGGTGGGATCCCTTCCTTGCCCAGGCAGGGTTCTTTCTGCTTCTCTCCAACCACCTCTTAAGGGGGGTCAGAGGCAGGGGTATAAGAATATTTTCTGGACGAATTACCAAAATCCAGTTCGAAAGCCACCTGAGCGCAGGGTCCAGAATGGGCCACTGCAGCCCTGTTTGTAATTCTGAAAATTAAAAACAACTTAAAAATCCACAGACTGGAGATGGTTAAAGAAATTATGGAGCATCTGTGCAATGCCATCTGGGCACCTGTTTGAAAGAAAAAAAACAACGCATGGTGAGAGGACATGATAAACTCAGCGGTGCTGCTTCCTGAGTGAAGGCCCAGGTTTGCTGGGCTGAGCTGCAGGTGGGGAGCAGCGCTGTCCTTGTCCCTGTCCTCTGCTATGTCCCCTCCTCCCCCACACTGTCCCCTCCTTTCCCATGGGTCTTGTTTGCCAAATGGATGTTAGAGGGACAGATCTCTTAGCCTTCTCCCTGTCCCACCAGAGACAATGGCATTTGCGTGTTCATTTGTCCACTCTCTCATCCATTCATTTATTGAGCAACTAACCATGATGGCAGAGCAGAAGCACGTGTGCTCATCTTCTCCTTCGAGAACTCCAAAATTGCAACTCGCTGCTGAACAACCATCAACAGGAGAATGTTGGATCCCCCTATAAAAAGATGCCCCATGTCCCAGGGCAAAGGAGAAGCCCCAGCAAGGCAGTAGGAGGGGCAAAATTGCATTTAGAATCAAACCCCATATCCGCCAGAGATGCTTGGAGAGCTCAAACAAAACCTTGTACATACCTGGACCCAGAGACCCCACAGAGACTGAGCCAGATCTGCCTTTGAGTATTTGAGTGTCTTCTGTGGAGGTACAGGACAGCAGTGGCCTGCTGCAGGGGCAGGGACTCTGGGTGCAGCAGACCTGGGCCACACAGCCTGTGGCATAAGCCCTCTTGGGGGAGGTGGCCATTAACCCCACCATAGAGCTGCCAAGCAAATGACCCACAAACTGCAGAACAATTATACCAAAGAAATCCTCACATTGTTAAGAAAGTTCTAGGACCCACAACAGATTTCCCAACCTGGGGATCTGGCAAAGGGATTGAGAATCCCCAAGGAGTTTGACTTTGGAGGCCAATGGGATTTGATTACAGAACTTACACAGGACTGGGGAAACAGACTTTTGGAGGGCATACACACAAAAAAGCTTGTGTGCACCAGGACCCAGGAGAAAGGAGCAGTGACCCCACAAGAGACTGACCCAGACATGCCTGTGAGCGTCCAGGAGTCCCCGGCTGAGGCGTGGATCAGCGGTGGCCTGCTGCAGGGTTGGGCGCACTGAGTGCAACAGTGTGTGCATGGGGCCTTTTGAAGGAGTCGCCATCATCTTCATTACCTCCACCATAGTTTGACCTCAGGTCAAACAACAGGGAGGGAACATAGCCCTGCCCATCAACAGATTAAATTAAAGATTTACTGAGCATGGCCTCCTCGCCCATTAGAACAAGACCCAGTTTACCCAACAGTCAGTCTCCCCCAACAGGAAACTTCCATAAGCCTCTTATCCTTCTCCATCAGAGGGCAGACAGAATGAAAACCACAGTCACAGAAAACTAATCAAACTTATCACATGGACCACAGCCTTGTCTAACTCAATGAAACTATGAGCCATGCCTTGTAGAGCCACCCAAGATGGATGGGTCATAGTGAAGAGTTCTCACAAAATGTGGTCCACTGGAGAAGGACCAATGGACCAGTGTCATTGCTCTCTTCCAAGAACACAAGAGAAGACTCTACACATGGACATCACCAGATGGTCAATACCCAAATTAGATTGATTATATTCTATAATCAATACTGGAGAAGTTATATATAGTCAGCAAAAACAAGACCAGGAGCTGACTGTGGCTCAGATCATGAACTCCTTATTGCAAAATTCAGACTTAAATTGAAGAAAGTAGGGAAAACCACCAGACCATTCAGGTATGACCAAAATCAAATCCCTTACAATCATACAATGGAAGTGAGAAACAGGTTCAAGGGTTTGGATCTGATAGACAGCATGCCTGAAGAACTACAGATGGAGGTTCATAGGAGGTTCACAGGAGGTTTCTGTGACATAGTACAGGAGGCAGTGATCAAGACCATCCCCAAGAAAAAGAAACACAGAAAGGCAAAGTGGTTGTCTGAGGAGGCCTTATCAATAGCTGAGAAAAGAACAGAAGCTAAAGGCAAAGGAGAAAAAGAAAGATATACCCATTTGAATGCAGAGTTCCAAAGAATAGCAAGAGATAAGAAAGCCTTCCTCAGTGATCAGTGCAAAGAAATAGAGGAAAACAATAGAATGGGAAAGACTAGAGATCTCTTCAAGAAAACTAGAGATACCAAGGGAATATTTCATGCAAAACTGAGCACAATAAAGGACAGAAATGGTACGGACCTAACAGAGACAGAAGATATTAAGAAGTGGTGGCAAAAATATACAGAAGAACTATACAAAAAAGATCTTCATGACCTAGATAATTACGATGGTGTGATCACTCACCTAGAGCCAGACATCCTGGAGTGTGAAGTCAAGTGGGCCTTAGGAAGAATCACTACAAACAAAGCAAGTGGAGGTGATGGAATTCCAGTTGAGCTATTTCAAATCCTAAAAGATGATGCTGTGAAAGTGCTGCACTCAATATGCCAGCTAAACTGGAAAACTCAGCAGTGGCCACAGGACTGGAAAAGGTCAGCTTTCATTCCAGTCCCAAAGAAAGGCAATGCAAAAGAATGCTCAAACTACTGCACAATTGCACTAATTTCACATGCTAGCAAAATAATGCTCAAAATTCTCCAAGCCAGGCTTCAACAGTACGTGAAATGTGAACTTCCAGATGTTCAAGCTGGATTTAGAAAAGGCAGAGGAACAAGAGACCAAACTGCCAACATCCACTGGATCATAGAGAAAGCAAGAGAGTTTCAGTAAAACATCTATTTCTGCTTTATTGACTATGCCAAAGCGTTTGACTGTGTGGATCACAATAAACTGTGGAAAATTCTTAAAGAGTTGAGAATACCAGACCACCTTACCTGCCTCCTGAGAAATCTGTATGCAGGTGAAGAAGCAACATTTAGAACCAGACATGAAACAACAGACCGATTCCAAACAAGGAAAGAAGTACATCAAGGCTGTATATTGTCACCCTGCTTATTTAACTTATATGCAGAGTACATCATGCAAAATGCCAAGTTGGATGAAGTACAAGCTGAAATCAAGATTGCCAGGAGAAATATCAATAACCTCAGATATGCAGATGACTCCATCCTTATGGCAGAAAGTGAAGAACTAAAGAGCCTCTTGATGAAAGTGAAAAAGGAAAGTTAAAAGCTGGTTTAAAACTCAACATTCAAAAAACAAAGACCATGGAATCCGGTCCCATCACTTCATGGCTAATAGATGGGGAAACAATGGAAACAGTGAGACTTTATTTGGGGGGGGGGCTCCAAAATCACTGCAGATGGTGACTGCAGTCATGAAATTAAAAGACACTTGCTCCTTAGAAGAAAATTCCTGACCAACCTAGACAGCATATTAAAAAGCAGAGACATTACTTTGCCAACAAAGTTCCATCTAGTCAAGGCTGTGGTTTATCCAGTAGTCACGTATGGATGTGAGAGTTGGACCATAAGGAAAGCTGAGCACCAAAGAATCGATGCTTTTGAACTGTGGTGTTGGAGAAGACTCTTGAGAGTCCCTTGGACTGCAAGGAGATCAAACCAGTCAATCCTAAGGAAATCTGTCCTGAATATTCATTGGAAGGACTAATGCTGAAGCTGAAACTCCAAGACTTTGGCCACCTAATGAGAAGAACTGACTCATTGGAAATGACACTAATGCTGAGAAAGATTGAAGGAAGGAGTACAAGGGGACGACAAAGGATGAGATGGTTGGATGGCATCACCAACTCGACGGACATGAGTTTGAGCAAGCTCTGGGCATTGGTGATGGACAAGGAAGCCTGGCATGTTGCAGTCCATGGGGTCGCAAGGAGTCAGACATGACTGAGTGACTGAACTGACTGGTGTGCCCTGGACATGAACTTGGGCAAGCTTTGGGAGATGGTGATGGACAGAGGGGCCTGGTGTGCTGCAGTCCATAGGGTTGCAAAGGGTCAGACACAACTTGGCAACCGAACAACAACTATGATGCGCCCGGCATTGTGCTGGGCACAGGACAGGGCAGTAAGGAAGCACACAGCCCCTGCCCCGTGTGACTGTGCAGCTTAGTGGGGGAGTTTTGTTGTCTTTGGTTTAGTCACTAAGTCAGCCCCATGTCCTATAGCCTGCCAGACTCCTCTGTCCATGGAATTCTCTAGGCAAGAATACTGGAGTGGGTTGCCACTTCCTTCTCCAGGAGATCTTCCCAACCAGGAAGTGAACCCATGTCTCGTGCACTGACAGGCAGATTCTTTACTGCTGAGCCACCAGGGAAGCCCCTAGTGGGGGATACCAGCTTTAAACAAAGTTGCACGCATAAATGTGAAATTAAGAGCACCTCAGACAGCAATGGCAACCCACTCCAGTGTTCTTGCCTGGAGAATCCCAGGGATGGGGGAGCCTGCTGTCTATGGGGTCTCACAGAGTTGGACACAACTGAAGTGGCAGCAGCAGCAGCAGACAGCAAGGGAGCACGTGCAAAAGCCCTGGGGAAGATGAAGCAAGGTGAGGACAGACAGCTGGAAAACTATAAGGGGGCTGGAGCACAGAGAGCAAGTTGAAAGGCTGGATGAGGCTGTGGCTGGGGGCAAGGTGGGAGCTGCAGTCTTTCTCTAGGATCGCAGCCCTCGTCTCAGGAGTGATCAGCAACCAAGGGGAATACTAACTGGGCCTTATGGTGGTCAGATGTGCACCTCAAACAGACCACATGTGAACTGGTTCCCCTCATCCCCGTTGTCGGCTTCTAGGTTGAGTCTTGCCCCCAAAGCACCTGACCAAGGCTGCTGAGATGCACGCACTCTGGGGTGCCTGCAGGGTGACAGATGAAGGATGAATATGCCAATTAAATATGCACTCCATCAGGTGAAAAGTGTTGGGAAGATCAGTTAAGCAGAGTAAGAGGAACAGAAGGCTCAGGAACCCCCCTCGCTCACCTGCAAAATAGTGTCTGAGCAGAAACCTCAGAGGAGTGAGCCCTGTGGATGGGCAAGAGAACATTCCAGGTGGAGGAAGCAGCAGGTGCAAAGGCCCCAAGGAGGGAATGTGCTCAGCTGTTTGAGAACCGTCAGGACTCCGAGGCTGGCGCGGCAGAAGAGGGCATGAGTGAGAGCAGGTGGGTGGGTAGAGCCTGAGGGGTCTTGGAGGACTTTGACTTCCACTCTGAGTGCTGTGAGGAGCCCTTGGGGGCTTTGAGAAGAGGACTTTGGTTTTAAAGAGATTTTTCTAGCTGCTGAGTGGAGAACAGTCTGCAGCAGATGGGGGAAGCCGGGAACAGCCAGGAAGCTGTCCCCACAGTACAGGTGAGAGCTAAGGCTGCCCTTGGTTCATCCAGTTCTCCCTGTTTTATAACCTGCTTCTTCCACCTGACCCTGCATCAGGGTCCTCTTCTAGGTCAACACACAAAACCCTTCCCCATCCTTTTCAGTGGCTACCCACAGTGCATGGTACGAAAGTGCCATGACTTCCTCATTATCTCTTGTCTGTAAGTATTTAAATTGTTTCTGGTTTTCACAGTTATAAACAGGGCTGCACTGGCTGATCCTGGGCATCTGTGCTTGCCTGGTTTTCGAGCTGGATTTTGGCAGCTTCTCACAGAAGATGTCTTGATCCACACAGAGAACGCTTTTGTTCATCCATGGAGAAGACTTTGCATACCTTCCTTGCTGTTTCTGGCACCACCCCAGGTCTCGAGGGCAGGCGCCAGGTTTTGTCCAGTCCTGTGCTGTATCCTGGGGATACAGAACAGTGCCCAGCAGAGAATAATGCCCTGCTGTGAAATACTAGTCTTGGTGCCCCACAAGTAGCCACATGCTGGCAATGTGCCAGCAAAGCCAAACACGGCCAAGTGATACCCACCTGGGGCAGAGTCCAGCCTCAGCCACACTTGCTGCGAGGCCTTGGACAGGTTGGTTTTATGTCTCTGAGCCTTACATTCCCAATATTAAATAAGGATTAAAATCCCCATTTTGGCCACCTGATGCAAATAGCCGACTCACTGGAAAAGACCCTGATACTGGGAAAGATTGAAGGCAAAAGGAGAAGAGGGTGGCAGAGGATGAGATGGCTGGATGACATCACCGATTCAATGGACATGAACTTGGGCAAACTCCAGGAGATGGTGAGGGACAGGGAAGCCTGGCATGCTGCAGTCCATGGGGTCTCAAAGAGTTAGATGCAACTTAGCAGCTGAAAAACAACAAAAATCCCCACAAATGGAAACTGAATGAAATGGAATAAGATTGACAAAAGCCCGAGTGTGGTACTTGGCATGTATCTGTGGGTCTGTGAATGGGTTTTGCCTCTGCTTCTCAAGTCCCTCCAAGGTCACTGTCACTAGTTCCAGCTGGTGAGCACCCTTGGGCACTATCAGGGCATCACTGAAACATGGGTGGATGATGCAAGTAGTCAGCCTTCCCAGTTCTGTGTGACCCCATCCCTCTGAGCCCACTGTCCAACCAGGCTGTGATCCAACCTTCTGGCTGATGTACATCCAGGCCATCCTCTGCTGGCTTCCAACACTTAGATGTCTCCCAAGGTCTTTAGAGGTAGAATTTGGCTCTGGGACCAGATCCCAGAGAAGGACAAGTGTCGACCTCAGCTGAGGGGCTGGGGGACCAGACCAGGAGCAAAGACGGCTTCCACTCGCAGGCTGCACAGGGAACTGGGGATTCCCACAATCACCAGGGATCCAGAGAAGGGAACAAGGTGGTAAAGGGCCTGGGAGCCAGGTCACCAGAGTCACTCTGGAGGAAGAGTGAGAAGCAGGGTTGCTGAGGAAGGATTTCTAGGAGCTGCTCAGCTGAGCCCTGGGGACTGGCTGCAAGGCATAGAGGACTTGGAGATGTTTGCAGCATTGAGATTCCCTGGAGCTTTGCAGGCATCTTCCAGCCCACGCTCTGCTCAGCAGGCCCATATCCCAGAGTAGGAAGATCCTCTTCTCCCCAAGAATGCTCAGAGGGTGCCTGAATCTCTTATCCGAAGAAGAGGGATCCTGAGGTCTCACAGAGCCTGCCACTCCCTCTGTGCCTCTGTCTCTCCCTTTCTGTCTCTGCCTTCCTCTCTCTGTCTGACTTGGCACCTCATCTCTGCCTCACCCTGGCCCGCCACCCCGACCCCATCCTTCCCCACCCCCTCATTTTTTCCCCCATGCCAGGTATTTATTTTCAGAACATCAGAATCCTTCCCAAGCCTCTGACATTTACTTTCTGGAATTAGAAAATTTTCCATTTCTCTTTCCTGGACTGAGGCTGGTGGACGAGACTTCCCCAGGAACGTTGCCTGCCCTTCTGGAGGCAGAGCTGGCTTATGTCAGCCCAGCACTGATTGTGTCAATGAGCAATTATTAGGCACTCACTCTGCACCAATCCCTTCTCATGAACCATCACATTTAATCCGCGTAAGAAGCTTGTGGGGTTGACGTTACCATCTGCACATGCAAGACAAATGAACGAAAGCTTAGAGCAGTTAAATAACAAGTCTAAGGTCACAAGGCAAGTGGGTTGGGGTGGTGATGGAACCACACCTCTATATCCCCAGAGTTCATTTCTGTCCTCTAGGCTCTGCCTGCAAGGCCCACGGGTGCTGGTGCACTGGAGGGTGGGCAGCATTTGGGCAAACTAAGAGTCTAGAGGATGCAGCATCCGGGCAGAGGGAAACCAGTCAAGAGTCAGGCAGGCACAGGTCAGGGGAGAGCCTGATCCCAGAAGGAAAATGTGCTGCTCAAATCCCCCACCCCAAAACTTAACCCAAGCGATCACAAGAATGTGCGCATTACTGACAGCTGTCCATGTACCAGGCATTCTTATGTTCTCCAGTATTTCAGACACACTAGCTTTTTCATCTCTACAACAACTCTACGAGGTAGACACTGTTATAATCCTCATTTTATAGAAGAGGAAGCTGAGGTTCAGAGAGGTTAGGTAACCAAACCAGTAAGTGACAGAGCCGAGATGTGGGTGGCTTCAGTTTGCTGCACCACCCCACCCTCCTGCATAACCTTTGTAGGTAAGATTGTGGGCAACCTCACCTGCTAAGTTTCACAGCTTCCCGCAGTGGGAAATGAGGAATTCTTGACTATTATTCCACAGGGAGATGCCATGGTCAGAGCTGTGCTTGAGAAAAGGGACATCTTAATAATAACAGGTTTTCTAACCCATGAACACAGTATAATCTCTCCTTCCAGGTTGTATTAAATTTCTCTTAGAAATGTTTTAGAGTTTTCAGTGTACAGGTTTTTGATATCTTTTGTCAGATTTATCCCCAGTGATTTTATATTTTATGTTATTGTAAATGGTATTGATTTTACATTTTAATTTCCATTTTTATTGCCAATATATAGAAATGCAAATTTTGTATATTAATTTTACATCCTGTAACCTTGCTAAATTCACTTTTCAGTAAAGCTTTTTGTAGATTCCATAGAATGTTCTACATAGAAGACTGTGTCATCTGTGAATAATGGTGGATTTACTTCTTTCTTTAATGTGGATGCCTTTAATTTCTTTTTCTTAATTGCACTGGCTAACACCTTCACTATACTGTTGAATAGTAGCAGTGACAATGGGTTAGTGCCTTGAAGTAATCCCTTCTCTTCAGTGTGTGGAAGACTCAGTGTAGAGTTAGTGTTAATTCAACCTTAAATGTTTGATGGTGTTCTACAGATAAGCCATCCATATCTTGAATTTTCTTGATGGGAGGTTTATAACTGCAAGTTCAATAATTCAGTTTCTTTATTGGACATAAAAACATCTTAGCCATCAATTTGCCCTTGAGTGAACTTTGGTAGTTTGTTCCTTTAAATGAATTTGTCTTATGTTTTCAAGGTTTACTTCTTTACATAAAGTCGTTCACACTACTCCCTTATACATTATTCTTTAAATATCTATAGGATTGATAGTAATGTCCCCTCTCTCATTCCTAATATTAGTGATTTATCTCTTCACTCTTTTTTTTGGAATCACTCCAATTATATATTATCTTCTTTATCTCAAATTTTCAGATGTTATTTTCATTTCTCTACTGTATTTACATTTTTATTTCATTAATTTCTGATGTGATTTTTATCAGATCCCTTCTTCAGTTTATTTCTTAATTAATTTATTTATTTTAATTGGGGGCTAATTACTTTACAATACTGTAGTGGTTTTTGCCATACACTGACATGAATCAGCCATGGGTGTACATGTGTCCCCCATCCTGAACCCCCATCCCCCTTCCCTCCCCATCCCATCCCTCAGGGTCGTCCCACTGCACTGGCCCTGAGCACCCTGTCTCATGCATCGAACCTGGACTGGGAATCTATTTCACATGGTAATATATATGATTCAATGATATTCTCTCAAATCATCCCACCCTCACCTTCTCCCACAGTGCCCAAAAGTCTGTTCTTTATCTCTGTGCCTCTTTTGCTGTCTCGCATATAGAGTCATCATTACTATCTTTCTAAATCCCATCAGTTCAGTTCAGTCGTTCAGTCATGTCCGACTCTTTGCGACACCATGACCCACAGCACGCCAGGCCTCCCTGTCCATCACCAACTCCCGGAGTTCACACAAACCAATGTCCATCTAGTTGGTGATGCCATCCAACCATCTCATCCTCTGTCATCCCCTTCTACTCCTGCCCTCAATCTTTCCCAGCATCAGGGTCTTTTCAAATGAGTCAGCTCTTTGCATCAGGTGGCCAAAGTATTAGAGTTTCAGCTTTAACATCAGTCCTTCTAATGAACAGCCAGGACTGATCTCCTTTAGGATGGACTGGTCGGATCTCCTTACAGTCCAAGGGACTCTCAAGAGTCTTCTCCAACACCACACTTCAAAAGCATGAATTCTTCAGCACTCAGCTTTCTTCACAGTCCAACTCTCACATCCATACATGACCACTGGAAAAACCATAGCCTTGACTAGANTCACAACTTTCTTTCCAAGGAGTAAGTGTCTTTTAATTTCATGGCTGCAATCACCATCTGCAGTGATTTTGGAGCCCAGAAAAATAAAGTCAGCCACTGTTTCCACTGTTTCCCCATCTATTTGCCATGAAGTGATGGGACTGGATGCCATGATCTTAGTTTTCTGAATGTTGAGCTTTAAGGCAACTTTTTCACTCCCCTCTTTTACATATATATGCATTAATATACTGTATAGGTGTTTTTCTTTCTGACTTACTTCACTCTGTATAATAGGCTCCAGTTTCATCCACCTCATTAGAACTAATTAAAATGCATTCTTTTTAATGGCTGAGTAATATTCCATTGTTTATATGTACCACAGCTTTCTTATCCATTCGTCTGCTGATGGACATCTAGGTTGCTTCCATATCCTGGCTATTGTAAACAGTGCTGTGATGCACCTTGGGGTACATGTGTCTCTTTCAATTCTGGTTTCTTTGGTGTGTATGCCCAGCAGTGGGATTGCTGGGTCATATGGCAATTCTTATGGCAGTTTTTTAAGGAATCTCCACACTGTTCTCCATAGTGGCTGTTTACGTACATAGTGGCATTCCTACCAACAATGTAAGAGGGTTCCCTTTTCTCCACACCCTCTCCAGCATTTATTGTTTGTAGACTTTTTGATAGCAGGCATTCTGACCAGCTTGAGGTGGTACCTCATTGTGGTTTTGATTTGCATTTCTCTGATAATGAGTGATGTTGAGCATCTTTTCATATGTTTGTTAGCCATCTGTATGTCTTCTTTGGAGAAATGTCTGTTTAGTTCTTTGGCCCATTTTTTGATTGGGTCATTTATTTTTCTGGTATTGAGCTGCAAGAGCTGCTTGTATATTTTTGAGATTAGTTCTTTGTCAGTTGCTTCACTTGCTATTATTTTCTCCCATTCTGAAGACTGTCTTTTCACCTTGGTTATAGTTTCCTTCATTGTGCAAAAGTTTTTAAGTTTAATTATGTCCCATTTGTTTATTTTTGCTTTTATTTCCATTATTCCTGGAGGTGGGTCATAGAGGATCCTGCTGTGATTTATATCAGAGAGTGTTCTGCCTATGTTTTCTGCAGGAGTTTTATAGTTTCTGGTCTTACATTTAGATCTCTAATCTTTTTGAGTTTATTTTTGTGTATAGTGTTAAAAAGTGTTCTAGTTTCATTCTTTTACAAGTGGGTTGACCAGTTTTCCCAGCACCAATTGTTAAAGAGATTGTCTTTTTTCTGTTGTATATTCTTGCCTCCTTTGTTGAAGATAAGGTCTTCATAGGTATGTGGATTTATCTCTGAGCTTTCTGTTTTGTTCCATTGATCTATATTTCTGTCTTTGTGCCAGTACCATACTGTCTTGATGACCATAGCTTTGAAGTATAGTCTGAAGTTAGGCAGGTTGATTCCTCCTGTTCCATTCTTCTTTTTCAAGATTGCTTT
>SJYQ01002287.1:90853-119934 GCA_006410935.1 Redunca redunca
TTTTCTGCTTTCTTTTTGGATAACTGGGCACTTTTCTGATTCTGTTTTATCTTCTTTGTTGGCTTATTACCAATATCTTGTTTGGGCATTTTAGTGTTGTTTTAAGATTTATGGTATATATCTTAACTTACCACCATGTACCTTCAAGTGATAGTATTAATGTAACACTGCATATAATATAAAACACTGTACTAGTATGGGCTTCCCAGGTAGTGCTGTTGGTAAAGAATCCATCTACCGATGCAGAAGACATAAGAGATGCAGGTTTGACTCCTGGGTGGGGAAGATCCCCTGGAGAAGGGCATAGCAACCCCTCCAGTATTCTTACCTGGAGAATCTCATGGACAGAGGAGCCTGACAGGCTATATATAGTCCACAGAGTCACACAGCGTTGGACATGACTGAAGCGATTTAGCATGCATGCATACACCAGTAATACTTTCTTCTCTCCCTTTTCAGCTATTGTGGTCATACACTTTACTTCTACATATGTTATAAGCCCAGCTTTGCATTGTTGTTCCTAGCCTTCAAATGGTCAATGGTTTTTTCAGAGATTTAAATAATAACAGAAACTATTTTGTATTTCCCTGCATAATTACTGCGTCCAATCCTCTTCATTCCTTTGTGAGATCCATATTTCTATCCACCATTATTTCTCCTCTAACATAAAGACTTCATGTAACATTTCTTGTGATGTGACTTCACTGGGGATTAATTCTTTCAGGGCAGGGGAAAAAAATTGAAAAAAAAAAAAGGGCAAAAATTTTCCAAACTTGATGAAAAGCATAAACCCACCAGTCTAAGAAGCTCTACAACTCCAAGCACACACACACAGTATTTAAAAAATATCTACACCAAGTCATGTCATAATCAAAGGGCTCAAAGCTAGTAATAAAAAGAAAGCCTCAGAAGCAGCCAGAATAAAAATGAGGACATTGAATGTACAGAGAAATGAAGATAGGGATGACAGCAGATTTCTCCTCAGAAATAATTCAAGTGAGAAGACAGTGGAGAAACATCTTATAATGTTGAGAAAAAAAACCCTCCTGTTCTAAACTCTAAACCCGGAAGATTATCTTTCAGAAATAAAGAATTTTTCACCCTAAAATATTTATGGGACTTGCTTTTCATTTCCCATCTTTCAGGGATTAGTGTGCCTCTTTCGCTTGAAGCCTAATATCTGAAGAATTATTTCATATATGTTATCCAGTTCTTTAATTGTTTCATTCAGAAAGATAAGAGAAACCCAGGTCCTATTGCTCCACCATGGCCATAAGTAGAAATCATAGCTGCAATTTGACATATATTTGTGCCACTTTCTCCTGCTGTAATCTACACTCCAAGAGGGAAGGAATCAGACTTGCTTTTACTCTGCTGTATCTCCAAACCCAGCATTAGTTGTGGGGTCCAACAACTAAATTCTCTACTCTTATCGGATATCACTTAGTTTAGTGAATTGTAGAGCTATTAGATGACCTGGAGATATGTTAGAAGAACCAAATTAGGATAAGAAAAGAAGCACATTTCAGAGTCAAGGCTGAGAAAGGTCAGAAGAGGAAAAGCAAGACTCTAGGAATACAAGAAAGTTAGAAAATATAGAATGGACCCAACTCTTTCCCTTCTCTCCTGCCAGCACCACCTGACTTTCCAAAAAATTCCTCTTACACATATACCTGATATGGCCAGCCAGCCTTCTCCACTCATCTCACCTCCATATATTCTTCACTTCTTCCTTTAGTTATAGAACCTCAAATTTCAACTGAATAAAAATTTGAAAGGTACGTGTCTCAGCTTCCCCTGCAGCAAGGTGCAGCCATGTAACTAATTTCTACCAATAGCATGTGAATATTCACATGTGCGATTTCCAGGCTGCATCCTTTTTTTAAAAAAAAATATTCTAATGTAAAAACTTACTTTATTTCCATTTACAGCACATGGTTGAGAGTTTCCTCAAATTTTACTTTTATTTTTTAGAAAAAAATTTAGATTGTACCCTAAACTCAAGATTAATAACCTTACCTATATACACCGATAGTTGAAAATTTATGTGCATGAAGACTTAGTAGGACATTTACCCAAAAGTAAATATTCTCTCTTGAATCTTCACTATCTTTTATATTAAAACTTACTACAGATAAAGAATTCGACACATTTGTTTCTTCCAAGCATCTTTAAAATGGAGCACCTTTATCTTGAATGCGGCATTGCTTTTCCAGGCTGCATCCTGGAAAGGTCATGCTTTTCATGTCCTCTGGTTCTCCCTTCCTACTGGAGGGAAGAAGGACATGGAATTGTGCTCATTTTCACAACATTCATATGGCCAAGAAATTAGGAATGATAACAAAAGATGGAAGCAATTTGGGCACCTAAGACGGTGGAGCTACGTCATGAGGTCTCAGTAGCCAGGCTAGAACTGTTGTGTGACTAAAAGTGAAAGTAGCTCGGTTGTATCTGACTCTTTGTGACCCCATGGACTGTAGTCCTTGGAATTCACTAGACCAGGGGATCTTCCCAACCCAGGGATCGAACCCAGGTCTCCTGCATTGCAGGCAGATTCTTTACCGGCTGAGCCACAAGGGAAGCCCAAGAACACTGGAGTGGGTAGTCTATCCCTTCTCCAGCAGATCTTCCCGACCTAGGAATCAAACTGGGGTCTCCTGCATTGCAGGCGGATTCTTTATCAACTGAGCTATCAGGGAACTGTTGTGTAAGGGAGTAATATAATTCTGTCTTGTGTAAACCACTATTATGTTGGGTCTGACTATGTGATTCTCAATAATACCCAGAATCAGGCACTTGCCTGTTTTCCAGAGAAGCTGAAATGACTCAGAGAAGCCTGTGCCTGGAAGAAAAGCTATACAATTTTTTTAATGTATTCATTTATTTTGATATGCAACTCAGACCCTAGAGTGCCAGAGGATCTGCGGACACCCTGGGATCTGTGGCTTTGATGATTAAAGTCAATTCCTCTCGGAGTTCTGACTGCAATAGAACATACAGTGAAGAGGAGGTTTAAGTTGGACATAATAAACTAGCCCTGCTGGCCAGCTGCCCCTTTTCCTCCCCATCCTGTGTAGGCAGGAAAATCCCTCCCAAAATCCTCTATCATTCATTGTTGTTGTTGTTTACTCTGTCCTGTCTGACTCTTTGTGACCCCATGGACTGCAGCACGCCAGGCTTCCCTGCCTTTCACTAGCTCCCCGAGTTTGCTCAAAAAGTCATGTCCATTAGGTCAATGATGCCATCCAACCAGCTCATCCTCTGTTGCCCGCTTCTTCAGCCTAGCCTCAGCTTATTCCTAATGCCTTGCATTAGACACATCTGTCCACAGAGCAGGGGAAAGGGAGGAAGGCAAACTTACGGCACCACTGATGGGGATGACAGTTATGAAGAGCTGGCTGTCTGCGACCCACCCATCATGCCCACAAGAGAACCCTCTGCACAGGTAGGCTGAGGGACTGAGTTGTCTTACTGCAAGGCACCTTCTGGCCCTCGCCAAATAAACATATTTAGGAAAGGAAGTGGAGGATCTAGTAAACACTTTCCTGAAATTCAGTAGTAATAAATGAGAAAAATGGACCAGCTCACTTCAGATACCCACCATGAGAGAAGTAATTACACCACTCCTGTCCTGAGCCAGGATGCTGGTGACAGAGGCACCTGCCCAGGTGATTCATCAGCCTCAGATGCCACGTGCACGTCTCCTCCCCTCTGGTTTGCTTGAGACACTTTTATTTAGATCTTGTCAAGATCATTGATCTTCCCTTCCACTTCCTGAGGGGAGAAGGTGAGCACTGGCTGAGGGGCACAATCGAATATTGATTTTCTGACAATGATCAAGAAAAAAAGTCAACCCATTCAAGTGAGTCAGTTGTTTCCAACTTCCCAAGACCATAGAATCCTGATCTCCCAGGCAAATCCTTGAGTTCTTGATATCACAGTCAAAGCAAACAGAGAGCCCGCTGCCTGCACAGAGCGGGATTAAAGCTGCAAATTTAACAAGGGTTGCAACCCTCAGTCTCCTTATCATAAGAATGGGAATAAGGAGAAGGCTGCATAAATGTTTCCCAAATGCATGAACAAATGAAGGTACTGAATCATGGAAAGAATGAGTGGGACACGCCAAACCATCCTTCTGCCCTCTCGTACAGTTAACATCAAAGGTGGCCAACCCAGCAGAGCTGCAACAACAGAGATCATGGAAAGGGGAAATGACTGACATTAAGAGGTCACCCTGCTTTCAGGCTGGGAAAAGCTTGTTATTCTGATTTTACCAATGATTCAGCCCAGGTATGGAGGTCATATAACAAAAATCCTACCAAGACCCTTGATATCCAACAGCCACAACCACACAGCCACAAAAGTAATCAGGCTACAGCAGCTCCACTGCCTGACCGGTTGTCACGTGCCAGGCACCATACCAAGGATGTTGTATTATCTTAATCAATCATCACAACAACCCAAAGAGGTGGGTGATGCTTTCTTTGTTGTTCTTATGCTTTTTTCATGCCTTGATTCTGAGTTCAAAAAATATATAGTCTTTTTTTAAAAAGGTTTTATCACCAGAGGACCTCATTTCAGGTAGGAACAATAAAATAAAAATTCAGTATAAGTGCAACCCTGCCCAAGGGTTTCAGATGGTCCTTTGCTCAACATTAGGGGCACAGGCAGCTTATACATCACGGAGGTATGAAGGGGACCTAACAGTGAAGTCAGCTACAGGGCTGGCTGGGTGGATGGAGAACTCAAAAGCTCACAGTTGCCCCTTCCCCACCTACGTGAGGTCTAACTGGGATGTGTTTTCACAAGCTGCCTTTAGCTTCTTTTTATCAGTTTCAAAAACCTACACTTATCACATTGCAGGGCTCCTTTTATGGTTTCTGCACAGTGATGGTGGCAACAGGGAAGCAGAGCAGCTGTTCGCCACTCTTCACCATAACCCTCACCCCCTCTGACTACAGTAGAGCCTTCTGGCTGCCCCATCACCCTGGGAGGCCAGAGATGCCTCTTCATGTCTGAGCTCCTGGCTGGATTCATGGACAATGCAGAGGGTCTTGCTAAATCACCCCTGCCATCAACTTCTGAGAAGTTCTTCTTTCAAAGCCTGCTCTGTGAGAGTTGACAATGCCAGCTTCCTTTTGAGGGTGGGTCTCCATCTTTCTTCCCCGACTGTGCCAAGCATAGTGCCCAGCACTTAGCTGCAACTTGGAGAATTGCTGGTTAAATTGGAGAGAACTTGAAACAGAAATTGGACACGTATTTAAGGATTGCATCAAAGCATGAGAGGAAAGTGTTTATAAATCAAAATTGTTTTCTGTAGGTCTCTGGAGAGCAGAGCACTTCAAAGATGCCTTCAGCAAATCCTTTTGTAAACCACGGAATCCCTTTCTCTTGTAAATAGCACTCACTCCTGGAGCTGGGACGCACACACACACTCACACATTAATACGTACATGTATAAATAACACACACATTATGAAGGTAATATATCCTTGCTGGAGAAAAACAACTCGAACAGCACAGAAAAAAAAAAAATGTAAAAGTTTAAACCTTTCCCTTCATCTCTCCACTTCCTTTCATCTAAGACCCTCACTATTATAATGCAACGGTATCTTAGGAATTGCTTAGATGAGGGATATCTCCCTGCTCAGCCCCAGATATGACTTTGATCGATTTTTTTAATCACAGTGAGTAGGAGATTTCAGGACCGCAGAGACAAAGTCTGCCCAAAGGGTTTCTCTATCCCCCTCTTCTGTGGGAAATACACGGCTGCTATCTTCACCCGGAAAGGTAGGGGCCGTCACTGTACTGACTGGTCTGGGCCCCACACTGACTTAGGGCAGTCAAGTAGCTTGTGGTTACCTATGGGGAGAATGAGGTCCTCATCACTGGAGGCTCTCTCTGTAAGATGAAGACCTTTCTGGGGTCACTGGGTTCTAATTCTTCTCCTGACATCTTCAGGGCAGAACTTGTGGCCATTGGTGATATCCAGTCCCAGCTTTCTTATTTCATTCAAGACACCACTAAAAACTTTTCATTTTGTAATAAAAACACTAAAAGTGGGAAAGCGTGATTTTTAGAAAGAGTAAACTCTAGAAAGGACCTGGCCACCACCTATCTTCTCTTTGTCCTGGGCAGGTATATAACCTTTCCTCTGAGGACCCTCAGGAGCTGCAGAACTTTGTTACAAGAACCATTCATGTTGCCTATGACTTGGTCACTGCAAACAGAGGAGCGAGCACAGAGCAGGTCGGGAGGAGAAGCCCAGGCCGAAGAACAGCAAACACAAGGAGCCTTGAACACGGGCAGACCTGGCACATGTTCGAGAAGTGGCGGGAAGGCCAGTGTGGCTGGAGTGGAGGGAGCATTGGGAAACCAGTGGGGTAAAGATCCGTGAGGTGGGTGGTATGGGAGGTTCAGTAAATGTAGGTTCACTGAAAAGGAGCTGGGTTTTTCTCTGACCAATGAGAACACTGAAAGGTTCTGAACAGTGGAGAAGCACGATCTAACAAATTTAATAAGATCACAAACTTTAGTGATCACATGAGATCACTCTGCTGCCCCCTGAAGCAAAGACTCCTAGAAAGAAGGAATCAGGGAGAGTGGTTAGGAGGCTGCTGCAATAATCCAGGAGAGGGTGGATGGTGACTGGGATGGGAAACCAGAGGGGTGACCGTGGAGGTGATGAGAAGTGGTCCAGGTCTGGAAATGCTTCGAAGGGGAGCCAGCAGGTTCGCTGCTGGATGTGACTGGGGGTGTGAGAGGATGAGATGGGTCCAGCATCTCTGGCCTGAGACCTGGAAGGATGGAGCTGCCTTAGCTGAAAAGAGGGAGACTCTCAGAGTAGTAGGTTAGAAAGGGAGAGGAAACGGAAGAATGGGATTTCAGGTGGGGACTCGTGAATTTTGAGATGCCTGTTGGTCCTCCAGGTGGAGATTCTGAATAGCAGTGGGTGTTTGAGGAGAAACTGGGTTGAAAGTAAATGTATGAGCATATGAACCACATGTAAAGATGATGGGGGTCTGGGGAGAGGAGACTCCCAAGGGAATATGTGAGGATAGGGCGAAGAGAGCAAAGAAGAGAACCCGGGGACAGTGTAAGATTTACAGGTGGGAGAGCCAGAGGAGGGGCAGCCAGAGTATCAGGAGGAAAGCCAGGGAGGCCTTCAGAGAGAAGTGAGCAACTAGGCTAAATCCCCGCAAGTCGAGTGTCCGTGGAATTTGACCATTAACTCAAGACAGAAGTCATTGGTGACCTCAACAGGAGCAGCTGTGGTGGAGTATAAGGGAGTGAAATCTGGGTTGAGAAGAAAGAAAAGAAATTAACGATAGCAAGTATGGTGACTCTTGAGGTGATCGGCTGTAAAGGGAAGCAAAGGTACCCGAAGAGGATCAGCTTCGTTGTTGATGCTGTTTTGAGACTGGACAAATGAAGCAGTGTTGTACATCTGTTAGAAGGATTCTGTGGAGAGACAAAATTCAGAATGCAGGGGAGAGAGTGATGGGACGCTGGGTGATGTCCTTGAGCGGGAGAGAGAGAAAGTAATTTTGTGCGCAATGGCCTTAGATAGTTCATATCATCAGATCCATGAAGGATTTCCACATGTCTCCTAGTACAAATATTTATCCTCCAAGATATTTACTTCTGCACCTACAATTTTTATGCAAAGTAGCAGCATGCTGCTTATGCTTTTCATCAAAGTGTTTTTAACCCAAAAATACATGATGGATAGCCTCCTGAGCCAGGTCATAGGGACCACACTCATTTTTTAATGACTGCTTAATATTCAATAGTAGAAATATGCCATCATTTAGGTAATCAACCCATTAATGAATATTAGATTATCTCAAATTTTTTGCTATTGTATTTTTACAAATGATGTGGGCATTCTTGCATACGTAAATACACACCCTTGGCTATTTCAGGATGATCCACTCCGAGATGTTAAACTGCTGAGACAAAGGGCATGAGCGTCTTGAATTTTGACAGACGTTAGATAAGGTTACCCCAGTGAACATCCCACCAGCAGGATATGAGAGAGGGAGTGGAACATCACGGGGGTTGGTTTGAGTTTGGACTTTCCAAAGCAGACTTGCTTAAAGTAGTTCAGTGTCATAAACGTGATAAACCACTGCCCTCTCTTCTCCAGGCTGCAGGAATGTGCTGACACCTGCTGGTCTGGAGAGCTGCAGAGACAGAGAACTGGGACTGTGAAAGAGAAGAGAAGAGACAAGACAGGGCAGGAGTGCAGATCTGGGGAGCTGCTGGGTGTCCAGGACAGAGAGCCAGGCTCTAGTCTGGTTCCTCAAACCACCCCCATCAGGCCCCTGGCAAGCGACTCAGCGTCTCTTACAACAAACGTGCTTATGCGGATCCAAGCGGTTAACAAGTATGAAAATGAGATTATAAATGTTGGGGCAGAGGCTGCAGGCTGTCTGCTGATAGTCATTTCCCTCTTCTTTCTTACTATTACAATGCTTGTTTGGTGGGGATCAACAATTTCCCGTTCTTTAAAAGCCTTACATTTTCAGCCTTTCTGCAGGCTGTCCTATGACACAGTTCCCATTAATGAGATGGGAAAACATATAGTTCCCACCCCCTGCAGACAGTCACGTGACACAGTTCCCACCAATGAGATGGGGAGGAGGGGCAGAGATTGGTATGGGGCACTTTCAGAAATCTGGGAAAAGCAGAAGCCCTCACCCTGTCCCCTCTGAGCCGCTGGTGGCGCAGCCGGCTCGCTGTGGTGTTTGGGTAGACCGCACTCGCCTAGGACTCTGAGGGGAGGTAAAGGAGGAGACTGGGCCGATGGCATCTTGGAGCTAAAGGGCCTTCGCCACACTACTCCCACCCCCTGCCCCATCGGAGGCCTTGCTGGATGAGGAAAAAAAAACCCGACTTGTCTAAGCTTCCCTTGGTCAGATTTCCAGTTACTCTCAGGAAGGCCATTCCCAGCTGCAGGAGTGGCAATGTGCAGGGTGACCAGACTGGACTCCTGGCCCCCTGGCCCACCCTCTCTTCACCGCTGGCCAGCTGTGGGAGGGAGCCCAGAGGGTTGGGCCTCTCCGACCCTTGTCCTCTCATCTATAAGGAGGGCACTAGTGTGAGGAACACCAGCTTGCAAAGACCAAAGGAGAGTAACGACAGAAGCTCTTTGAAGGCTTCTGTCCTGAGACACAGAAAGCCTGCAAGCTGCTTCTGATCTCTGACTGGCGATCAACTAACCTTGGACAAACCCAGCCACTTGTCTGGCCCTCCGTTCTGTATGGATACACCTTGCAAAGATGACATGGTTCAAGAAGGAGAGGTTGTCAGTGTGTAAGTATTGACTTCAGAGTGGTTGAGTGTCCCTACCAGAGGCCGTGAGGATGATGGCTCAGGGTTCACACAGTCAGCAAGATCAGTGTGTGGTGGGAGAGCATCAGACTGGGAGCCAGGGGTCCTTCTACCTGGCTCACTCTGCCTGCATGGAATGCCCCTCCTCTCCTAGGCCTCAGCTGCCCCCTATAAAATGCAGGGATTTTTGTTGTTGTTGAAAACTATACATTTGGATCTTATCATTTGATAACTCTAAGAATGAGATTCTGTCCCCTCCCTTTATCATTTGCTGGTTTGTGTGTTTGATTTTTGTAGACTGTCTCTATGTCAGGGATCAGGCTGAGGTGTAAACTTAAGCTCTTCTCAGGCTTTGTCTGAGCCTTTCCCTGGACGTGTACTATCACTTTCTAAGTTCCCTTATGCATTGCTTTTGAGTGCCCTTGTCTTTAAGTGTATGCTCTTAAAAGGGAGAAAGAGAAAAACCAAAGGGAGAAATACACCAGCCTACGATCGATGTTGAGAGTTGCAACAATGACTTCTCTCCTCCCTGTCTGCACCTCCATAGATAGAAACAGCAATTAGCGATCAGAGCGCAGGTCCCAATATTTGGAGGACAGAGTCCTGTTGCCCACAAGCTGCTTCAAGAACATTTGCACTGCTGCTTGATTGGGCCAGAGAGTGGAGCAAGGGTAACTGCTACCAAGCTGAGCCAAGATTAACCATAATTAACAACAATTTACCAGCCAAGACTTCTCCTAGGGGAAGTTACAAGCCTCCTGAAATTCTCCAGACTTCCAAAATAAATTAGGCAGATTCTGCTAGAACAGTTTTTGTCTAGGTGGGGAGATGGGTCCCTGGGTTTTCCTGCTCTGACATCTTCCCCTGAATTGTGAGACACTGAGAGGGTCACTTAAGCCCTCTAGGCCTCTGTTGCATTACCTGTGAAAGTAAGGGCCAAGAATTCTAAAGATTCGTCCAACTCTGAAAGCTTAAGATTCTGTATCTAGGATGAGAGTAGTTCCAGTATCATTGGACCATTGGGAAAAACAGAAGAGATCAGCCATAATGCAATGTCAACTGAAAAAAAAATTGTCACAACCACAAAGGTGAGAGTTATGTTTTATTTGGTGGGAATTTTTAGGACTTTAAGCCTGGGAGACAACATCTCAAGTGACCCAGAAAGAACTGCTCCAAGGAGGTGATGGGAGGAGCCAGTCTATATAGAAGTCTTACCACAAAGGGCAGGTAGTCTGAACATCAAAAGATTATTGCTAATTAAAGAAAACCAGATATCCCAAGTTAAGGAATTTAGCGCTTTTCTATGCATGGGAAGATGCAAGAGTCTGAGCTCACTGAAATCATTCCTTTCGTATGCATCTCAGCTATCTGGGTTCAGTATCCTGTGTTTTTCTCATCCTGAGTTCCTCGGTGCTCATCATAGCGAGTGGCTGCAGCCTGGTGCCCGCCAGACCACAGGCACTCTTCTCCTTCCTGGGCACAATTAGGGCTCAGAAATTCACATTTGGAGGGCCAGATCGCTGATGACTGTGACATCCTCGTTTACTGATATGGCAAGAGATATACTCCATTTCTCAGCTTTTTACCCTCTTTATTTTGTTTCTGTTAATATATTTTATTTCCCTCCACCCATCCTCATTAGAGGATATCTGTGGGTCTTTGTGACCTATGACACAGCTGTACCCTTTCTCACTTTTAGCCCCTGTAGCTCAGATGAACCCTGATTGGCCTAAACCAGTCAACACATTCTGACCTTCTATGCAGTCTGATGGTACAGGGGTTTGTCCTCTAAAGTCAGTGACTTGGGATTTTTGATCAGCTCGGAGGAAGACAGTGTCTCTCTCTACTGGACTTCAGTCAGGTTGGGAAGCATCGTGTCACCGTGAAGAGCGACCTGAGAGTGGTCTTGTGTGAGAGAGGGGATGCTAAAAGATGAAGAAAGAAGAAACAGGTCCCGGTGGTATCATCTAAGCCCTCGAGTCAAAGGGCTACTGAATGCTACCCCATCTCTGAGCTTCTTGTGTTTGTATAACCATTCTGAGCTCAAGTCAGGTTGCACTGAGGTTCCTGTCACTGGAAATGAAAGAGCCTGATGGCTGCCCCACCTCTAGCATCTAAGTGTCCAAGCTGAGACCAGCACAAAGCTTTGTTGAGTCAGCCTCTCCCCCCAGGGGTGTGAGTCAGGTTCATCTCCTGCTGCCCCTTCTCCCATTTTCTTCTCTCCCAAGGAGTAAGCTACAGAAACCACCCCACAATGGCATCTCCAAGAGTGAGGGCACATTATCCCCAGAGTCTAATCAACTGAGCAGCCATGTCACTGCCAGACCCATATCATGCAGCGATCATAAAGACTGCTGTGTGAAGTGAAAGTCGCTCAGTCGTGTCCGACTCTTTGCAACCCCATGGACTGTACAGTCCATGGAATTCTCCAGGCCAAAATACTGGAGTGGGTAGCCTTTCCCTTCTCCAGCGGATCTTCCCAACCCAAGGATCGAACCCCGGTCTCCCGCATTGTAGGTGGAGTCTTCATTTAAGGTTCTTTGATGGCACCAACTTGTCGTCCTCAGACAAAAGGCAGGTTTGAGCTGGGGAGCCACTGGTCAGACTTGAAGCAGAGGACTGGGATGTGGGGGTAGGTTGAGGGTATCACACAGACCAAAAACAGTCAAGGTCTGACCCCCTGAACTGAGAGGACTCTTAGAGATCTCCCAGCGAATCTCACTCTGTTCAGATCCTCACTGCTCCACGTCCACTCCACCTCTATGTGAACCCTCCCTTCTGCTGCCCAGCGGTGCCCAGAGCCTCCTCAGATGATTAGTGATGGGATAGCTGAGGGCTGGAAGCCAGGGCTCCCCATCACCACCCCCACCCAGCTCAGCAAGTCACCTGGGCACCCAACTCAATGGTCACTTTTTATCTGAGCACCCACTGTGTGTTAAGAGCTTCCCTCGGCCCCTCCCCCTGTGACCCTCACAACCGCCTGTGAAGAAGGGTTCATCAGCTCTACCTTCTGAGTGGGGATACTGAGGGTCTGAGAGCTTAAGTCACCACCCCAAGGTTACCTACCTCCCCAAAAGACACCCTGAAGGGGATGCATGTACATCCCTTCCCTCCCTGTCTGCAGATGTGGTTTTCAATAACCTCCAGGTACAACGGCCCTGCGGTTCCCCTTCTTAAATCCTTTTCAGCCATTGTTTACCAGGAATCATCCCGTGGATCTTGCCGAGTAAATGTCAGAGATCAGAGATTGTCTCCTGGAACCTGAGGCCAGGACTGTGTGGCCAGCAGATGCCCAGCCCCACCCCCTAAAGGCCCTTGTTTAACCACAGCCACCAGGGTACTTCATCTACAGGAGGCCTGTCCCACTTCAGACTTTGCCTCAATCACAGGAGGGTTTGTTATCAAAACTGATTTGTGGAAGTTTAAAGGCTTCCAATGGAGATCTCAGCGGTGGAAATGCAGGACTCGGGCAAATATGTTCACAGTCAGATCGTTATTTGGGTAAAAAGTGATGCGGTCATGAAATGTTAATTCAGCTCTTGTTTGTGTTGAGTGATTGTGGGATTGGAGCCTGTGGACCGCCAGGTCTGACTCTGGGAGGTAAGCTGTGATTACTTCTGGTGGGAAACTACAAATGCCCTCAGTGCCAAGGGGATCAAGATGACCTCCATCCGTCTTTGTAGCCCTGGGAGTGTTACCTCTTTTCTCAGGGACACCTGCTTTCCTACTTCCTGCCCTGGCCATCCAGCCAGAAGCAGGCTCATGGCAGGGAGGAAATGAAAGAAAGCCAAAGAAAAACTTGTGGGGCTGGGAATGTGGAAATACCATGAAATTTGGAGTCCAGCAGAGCAAGATAAGGCTTCCTTGGTAGTTCAGACTGTAAAGAATCTGCCTGCAATAACAGGCAGACCTGGGTTTGATCTCTGGGTGGGAAAGATCCCTTGGAGAAGGGAATGGCTACCCAGTCCAGTGTTCTTGCTTGGAGAATTCCACGGACAGAGGAACCTGGTGGGCTATCCAGCCCATGGGGTCACAAAAAGTCGGACATGACTGAGTGACTAACAACTACCATTTTCACTTCCCCAGAAGAGCAAGATATGAATCTGGATTTTGTAATTTACCAGCTATATGATCTTGGGCAAGTCACTTTACTTTGGGTGTTAGTTTCATCGTTTGGAAAACAAGGACTGTGATTCACTTCCACTTGCTGCTGCTGCAGCTAAGTCGCTTCAGTCGTGGCTGACTCTGTGCTACCCCATAGACGGCAGCCCACCAGGCTCCCACCATCCCTGGGATTCTCCAGGCAAGAACACTGAAGTGGGTTGCCATTTCCTTCTCCAATGCGGGAAAGTGAAGTCGCTCAGTCATGTGCGACTCTTAGCAACCCCATGGACTGCAGCCCACCAGGGTCCTCCATCCATGGGATTTTCCAGGCAAGAGTACTGGAGTAGGGTGCCACTGCCTTCTCCATCACTTCCACTTAGAAATGTAAAATATTTTTTTCCTGTATATCTCACTTTGCTCAGCCTAGAAGCCTGTTAAGCTCCACTTCCACAGCCCTGACAACTTATTAACACAACAAGACTAGACATCTCACCCAGACTGGGCAAATGTGATTCTCTTGAGAATCCTCAGTTTAGGATGAGATTTAAAAAAAAAAAAAAAAAAAAAAAGATCAATTAACTGAAAATCATCCTGGAAGATCTTGCAGCCCAGAGGTAGAAGCCACTGTTTTTGTGGGCTGTGGTGGGTCACAAAAGTCAGTCTGCAGAGAGAGGGAAGAAGGTGGGCAAAGTAATACTGTCTCCTTATTATAACCATTCTTTCTACTTGAGCTGCTTGTATGGATTTATATAGCACTTATGATTCTTTTCTATTGCACATGTCAGGAAACTCAATGTAGACTGTATTAAGGAAAAAAAGAATTTGATGCTCATAAGAAAACGTTCAGGGTTAAGTCTGGTTTCAGTCGTGGCTTAATGGGGCGCCCAGTGATGTCACCAAGACCTGGTTCTTCTCATTCTCAATCTACATCTGACATATTGAGAACAACCTGAGACGACAAATGACCGAGTTCAAGTTCAGAGGAAAAGAACTACAAGAGTTCCTTCTCAGAACCCTCAGCGAAGTTCTAATTCTATCTCATTGCCTCTGATTGGGTCATATCACTGTGCCACTTACTGGGACCAGGGGGATGTGCCACATGGATTGCATTAAGCCTGGATTCCAGGGCCCACCCCTGAGCTGTGGGTGCAGCCTCATACACTGATTGAGAGTGTAGAAGGGGGTGCCCCCAAAACCAAAGTTTGCCCCATTGCAGAAAGGAAGAGAAATACGACGAGCCAACCCTGAGGGCCTTCAGGAGAATTTGGAGGGTGAGATGGCTAACTGGGGACATACATATGCGACAACAAAGGCACTCAGTAAATGCTGGTTTAAGTTGGTAGCTTTTTTAAACAGTTCACTTAAGCTGGACTCTCACTTCCACCCCCAGACCATCCCACAGCTTGGCCTTTTGAAACCAGTTTCCATCCTGCCTTTTGCACAAATCTTGCACTTGATACACACTTATCTGGGACACCTTTCCCACACTCTAGACTTCCCCAAGCCTGAAGTCAAGTGTGGACTCAACGCTCACCTCTTCCCCAAAACCTTCCCAGAAGCTTCCAGCCAATATGTGTGAGAGGGCTTCACTCTTTCATTGTAGTAAAATTCATACAAAACACCTTGAAATCCTGCTCACCAGGAGACAGTGCTTGTCAATGGGCTTCAGGCTGGTGCCACTGAGGTTATCAGAATGCAAGACAACTCTAGGGCGTGGGGAGACCAGGGTGTGGGGAGACCAGGGAGTGGTGACCTGCAAGCCAGGTGGCCCTTGCAGTTCAGCCAGCTCCAGCACAGTCTGGGTACCACAGGCCCACAGAGGTGAGTGCTGGGGAACACGGCTGGGCTTTGGGGCATCTCTGGGGAGGCCCTTCTGGGATGTTGTCTGGAGCTGCCAGGCCCAACCTAGGTCCATTTTCTCTTGAATTGTTCTTCTCCAACCCCTCTGCTTTGATCAAGGAATTGGTCTCCCCAGGACTCAAGGGTTCAAAACTTAGTTTCTTCCTAGACTCTACTGGCAGAGAAAGCAATGATACCCCACTCCAGTACTCTTGCCTAGAAAATCCCATGGACAGAGGAGCCTGGTAGGCTGCAGTCCATGGGGTCGCTAAGAGTCAGACACGACTGAGCGACTTCACTTTCACCTTTCACTTTCACACATTGGAGAAGAAAATGGCAACCGACTCCAGTGTTCTTGCCTGGAGAATCTCAGGGATGACGAAGCCTGGTGGGCTGCCTTCTATGGGGTCGCACAGAGTCAGACACGACTGAAGCGACTTAGCAGCAGCAGCAGCAGACTCTACTGGGGAACAGTCCTCCAGCCCAAGCACCATGCCCTGCTCTGAATCTCTAGATAAAATATTCTCCTGGCCCTGGCTTTGTGGCCCCCAACCAACCCTCCCAGAACTGGGCCCATTCTGGGCTGTCCCTAGTTTACCCCTAGGGAAGAGGCCAGGGAACAAGGACAGGGAGAACCTCATTTCACCTAAATCCTCCCCTTAGAGTAGAGAATGGGTGAGAAGTGGGGTGAGCAGCTGCCCAGGTGACAAAATATATTATGTTAGCAACAGAGTTCATGATCTCATTTGGATGAAATCATTTATTTGGGGGAAAAAAAAAAAGGAGGGGGGGCCCAAGATAGACCACTCCACTTTGCATCTCACTTTGCCACTTACTAAGCAGGAGGTTTAAATCAACTTACCCAACTTCTCTGACTCCCAGTTTCCTCACCAATAAATAATGTGTAATCTTTACATTCTTTGGAACTTAGCATTCCCCTCTGTAAACTGGAAAATTTATTTATATGCTCATGTACTTCTAAGCTCAGCAGGATCAGGGACAGTGTTTCCCCAGTGTTCTGCTCTTAGTAGGACCTCAGTGGTGGTGGTTTAGTTGCTAAGTCATGCCCGACTCTTGTGACCCCGTGGACTGTGGGCCTGCCAGGCTCCTCTGTCCATGGAATTCTCCAGGCAAGAATGCTAGAGCGGGTGGCCATTTCCTTCTCCAAGGGATCTTCCCGACCCAGGGATCGAACCTGGGTCTTCTGTGCTGCAGGCAGTCTCCTGCGTTGCGGGTGGATTCTTTACCAACTGAGCCACCAGAGGAGACCAACACACGTTTGTCAAATAAGGGTGTAGACAAGAGATCTCCGTCAGCCTTTGCCACTTCAGCCCTCCTGGAGGAGAAACGCACCTTCACCCCAGAGCAGGTGGGTGAGTCCGAGTATCAGAAGCCATGGAATCTCAGCCTCCCCTCCCCAGCCCTTCCTCCCCTGCCTCCATACTCATTCCAGAGGTCACTCCCTGCATCTCCCCACCCCCACCTTCTCTGAAAACTGGCACCGTTGCCCCTATTTTCCCTGAAGTGAGATTAAATTTAAGTAGAATCATGGATCTAAAGAACCAACTCCTGGGGGAAGCTCCACGCATGGGGCTCTGTCTCCTCTCTCTGGTCCAGGCTCAGGCCTGTGTCGGCTTCACCCTGGGCAGGCTGGCATCCATCCACTGCAGGCTCTGCCATTCACTGTGTAGCCCACTGTCGGCAGAGAACCCTGGCCCTGGTTGCCAGCTGCTGCCATCTGGATCCACTTCTCACTATACAACCTGGCTGTTCATTCTAGCACCAGAGCCCTTTCGGAACCCCAGCCTGCTATCCCAGACCCCAGCTGCCTCCATCTCCCCTCCTATTTTGCTCAGTGCTTCCGGGACTCATTCCTCAGCTGATGGGGCCTGTGAGAGAGGAGGCAGAGGATTAGATTGGCAGGGGGTAAGGTTGAGGAAAGAATGAGACCCCTCTTCCTTTCTAAGACAAAGCCATCACCCTCCAGAGAGGGTAGGAGAGTGACACCCCCTCTCCCTGTGGAGGAGGGCTGGGGATGGGGATGGAGCAGGGACATGCTGCCTCATACAGCCAAGAAAGTGACCCAAGATGCGAAGAGTTCAGGGTCACAGGTCCCTCCCGGTCTCAGCGCACAACAGATCTTTATCCCCATGTAGTTTATGCTTCGAGTGGACTGTCGCACTTCTCTTGATAAGCGTGTAACTCATTTAAGGCTCTTTGATGTTTATTTTATTTCTCCCAAGTATATTCTTTATGAGAAAATCAATTCTGAGAAATCAGATCCATCACATTAAGAAGTGCTAAGCAATCATTAGAGGAGAGAGCTTTAGACTAAGACCAGCAGAAAAGGAGAACTCTGGCTGGTTGCTCTCTGAAAAGTGCTCTGAATTCACACCCAGGTTGGAGAGCCTTCGCTCCTGAAGTTCAAGTTCATTGTGGGGTCCAAAGACAAGGGTGAGAACTCTTCAGCTAGCAAGTCAGCCCCATGCAGCAGATAGAGGAGACTCTGAAATCTCAACCTGGAACAGGTATCTGCTCCCCAAAGGCCATGAACACGTTTGTGAACAACCTGCTTGTTCCATGTCCTCCTTCAAAATGAACGTAAGTCATTCCCCTCACGCTTGGGTGGTAGGGAGGGAAGAAACCAGAATGCCATCTCAGCGCTCCCCTTGTCTGTGGATGAGGATGTAGGGCAGGAGTTTCTGATCCATCAGAGACCTTTCTGGAGGCAGGGAACCTGTGAGGGAGAACAGGAAAGCAGGGAAGACAGTGAGTCCCTGTGTCTCCCCCTTGCCACCACACCCTCCCCAGAGGCTATAAGAAGGTACAAGGGTCAGTGAGGACTGAAGTGTTCACTGATGTGAAGAGTTGACTACGATGCTCAGATAAAGCTCCTGAGGATGCTCCCCACCTGCCCACTCTGTCATTAATTCCATTTGGTAAAGCAGTATTTATACTGGAAATTTAATCAACATTTCTGATGATAATGTAGCTGAAAAAGAAATTGAAAGTGTCAAGAACTACATTAATAGGAGTGATCAAGTGAGGCAGGGGGCCGAATGCCCGGCCTCCCAGTGAGCGATTTTACAAGCCTGAGAAACTAGGTGAGTTTCCTTTTCCATAATTTGCAGGATCAAGAATCAGGGATGATGAGGCAAGAGGAGCAGTCAGTGTTGTTTCAGAGCCGGTTCAAACCAGCTCACAGAGCTGAAGGTTACATTTTCAGGAATTTTGTCACCCAGTTGTTAAACACAGCTGCAATTAACAACTAAATGATATAGCATTAACAACCTGCAACTTAAAGGTAATAAACACTCAAATTCATCAAATCCTAATTGCTTTATAATATTTTACTATTGGGTATGCTTTTGAAATTATTTACTCATTTGTATCTAAATGGGAGAAATACTAAATAATTGTGTATTGCTCTGAGTCTCTTTCCAATTTTGTGTTTAAGGACATGGCATTTCTAGTATGAACCTGACCATGGTGAGAGCGTGTACATTGCAGAGACTGGCACATATTACAAATTAGGGTCAGATCAGAAGACAGAAACCACAGAAGTAATTTGAGCTGGGAAGAATTATTAACGAGTAAAAGGTCATTGAATACTAAAAGGGGTAAAATAGAACTGTAAAGAATACAGAAATACAAAATGTAGAGAGTGGCTACTACTATCTTCAGGGCTCAGGTAGTCGTTCAGTCACTCAGTCATGTCTGACTCTGTGAGACCCCATGGACTGCAGCACGCCAGGCTTCCCTGTCCATCACCAATTCCTGGAGCTTGCTCAAACTCATGTCCATCGAGTCGGTGGTGCCATCCAACCATCTCATCCTCTGCCGTCCCTTCTCCTCCTGCCTTCAACCTTTCCCAGCATCAGGGTCTTTTCCATTGAGTCGGCTCTTCACATCAGGTGACCAAAGTATTGGAGTTTCAGCTTCAGCATCAGTCCTTCCAATGTATATTCAGGGTTGATATCCTTTAGGATTGACTGGTTGGATCTTCTTCCAGTCCAAGGAACTCTCAAGAGTCTTCTCCAGCACCGCAGTTCAAAAGCATCAGTTCTTTGGTGCTCAGCCTTCTTTATGGTCCAACTGTCACATCCATACATGACCTCTGGAGAAACCATGAGTATATGGACCTTTGTCACCAAAGAAACGTCACAGTTTTTAATATGCTGTCTAGGTTTTACAGGGCTCAGGAAGAGAGTTTAAAGAAGGAACTATCTTGGAAAAGGGCCACACTGTACAAGGCCAAGATTCAGACATTGTTGGAAACAATCTGACTATGGCCCAGCTGGTGAAGGAGAAGTTCACTGGGGCACGTGGGTCAGAAATGGTCCACAGTCAGTGGACCAAAGCTGCTGAATAGGAAGCTACCCGCAGGGAGGTTAAGACTCCTTCTTGCTTCATGGTAGTCATGCCATAGTGAGACTGAAAGAAAACCAGAAACTGGAGGAGAAATCTCATCCTTTTTTTCCTCCATCCTTCTTTATTTTTGTACTAAAATACACACTAAAATTTAACATGTTAACCTTTTTAACTGTACAGTTCAGTAGTATTAAATACATTCGTAATGTTGTACAACCATTACCACCATCCAGCTCCGTAACTCTTTTCATTTTGTAAAGCTGATACCCATTAAATATTAACTCCTCTTTCCCCACCTCTTCCCATTCTAGTTTCTGGCTCTATGATTTTGACTGTTACAAGTGTCTCATTTAAGTATAGCCATATTTGTATTTTGGGGGCTGACATTGCATTTAGCATAATGTCTGTCCTTAAAGTCCAGCCGTCTTGTAGCATATGTCAAAGGCTGCTTCCTCTTCAAGGCAATACCATTGTATGTAGATACCACATTTTGCTTATCTTTTCATTTATTGATGGACACTTGAGTTGCTTCCACCTTTTGGCAATTGTCAATACTGCTGCTCTAAACAAGAGTGTATAAATATCCCCTTGAGGCCCTGCTTTCCAATACTGTTGGGTGTATATCCAGAGACGTATATACCATATGATCCTGCAATTGCTGGGTCATGTGATAATTCTATTTTTAAGTTTCTGAAGAATCATCATATTGCTTTCTGTAGCAGCTGCTCTGTTTTACATTCCCATAAGATCCTGCTACTCTGCTTTATTTATTAGCTATAACATTTGTGTGTGTGTGAAATTTTTAGGATTTTCTATATGTAAGATCATGTGATCTACAGTGATTATTTTACTTCTTCCTTTCCAATTTGGGTGTTTTTTTTATTTCTTTTTTTTTTTCTAACTGCTCTGGCTAGAACTTCCAGTCCCATGTTTAAAAGAAGTGGCAAAAGTAAGGTGCGCTTGTCTTCTTCCTGATTAGAGTGAAAACTGTCAGCCTTTCACTACTGAGTGATATTTACTGTGGATTTTTCAAAAGTGGATTTTATTATGTTGAGGTAGTTTCTTTGTGTTCATAGTTTGTCAGTTCCTTTTGTTTTTTGTTTTTTTCTTCATGAGAGAAAGTGAAGTCGCTCAGTCGTGTCCAACTCTTTGAGACTCCGTGGACTGTAGCCAGCCAGGCTCCTCCATCCATGGGATTTTCCAGACAAGAATACTGGAGTGGGTTGTCATTTCCTTCTCCAGCAGATCTTCCTGACCCAGAGATCGAACCTGGGTCTCCTGCATTGCAGGCAGACTCTTTACCATCTGAGCCACCAGGGAATCTCCAATTTTTGTGTTTTTCATGAGAATGTGTTAAATGTTGTCAAATGCCTTTTCTGCATCAGTTTAGATAATCATTTTTTCCTTCATTCTTTTAATGTGGTATACTTTAATCAATTTTCATATTCATTGCATTCCATGAATAAATCCCACTTGGTCATGGTATATAAGCCTTTTAGTACGATTCTGAATTTGGTTTGTTATTATTTTGTTGAGGATTTTTGCATCAATGTTCATTAGGGATGTTGGTCTGTTGTTTCTTTTCTTGAAGGGTCTATCTGGTTTTGGTATCAAAGTGCTACTGGCCTCACAGTGTGATTTAGAAAGTGTTCCATCCTCTTCAATTCTTTTGAAAAGTTTGAGTAGATTGGTATAGTTTCTCTTTCAACGTTCAGTGGAAATCACCAGTGAAGTCATAAGGTGCAGGCCACTTCTTTTTAAGAATTTTTATTCCTGTTTTAATAGTAAAATATTAACTAATGCACTGGCCTCTTCACATTTTCCATTTCTTCATTATTTATTCTTAATAGGTTTTGTACTTCTAGATATCTGCTTATTTCACGTAGATTACCCAATCTGTTGGCATACCCTGAGTCACAGTGCTGTCTTTTCAGCTCTGAAGAGCCAGTGGTATGATGTCACCATTTCATTTTTTCTTTTAGCAATCTGAGTACTCTTTCTTCTTTCCTTAGTCTATCTGGCTGAAAGTTTATCAACTGATCTTTTCAAAGAGCCAGATTTTGCTCTCACTGATGTTCTCCACTCTTGTTTTAGTCTCTATTTCACTATCTCTAATCTTTATTACTTCCTTTTGCTAGCTTTCGGTTTAGTCCATTCTTGCTTTTCTAGTTCCTTAAGTTGTTAAGTTAGGTTTTTGATTTGAGATCTTTCTTATTTTTTAATTCAAACGTTCATAGCTATAAATTTCCCCCTTAGCACTACTTTCACTACATCCTATAAGCTCTAGTGTGCTGTTTTTTTTTGTTTTCTTTCAACTCCAATTTCCCCTGTGACTTCTTCTTTGATCCACTGACTGTTTACGAGTACAGGGTTTAATTTCCACATATTTGTGAATGCTCCAGTTTTACTTATATTATTGACTTCTAACTTCATACAGTTGAGGTCAGAGAAGATGCTTTCTAGGATATCTGTCTTTTTTACTCTCTTAAGACTTAATCTGTGGCCTGATGGATGGCCTGGAAGATGTCACGCGTGCACCTGAGGAGAATGTGTGTGCTGTCGTTGGGTAGGATGCTCTGTGTGTGTTAGCTAGATCTCGTTGGTCTACCGTGTTAAGTCCTCTCTTTCTTCACTATCTTCTGGTTGTTCTATCCACTATTGAGAGCGGGGTATTAAAGTCTCCAAGTAGTACTGTAGAACTGTCTATTTCTCCCTTTAATTCTGTCAGTTTTTGTTTTGTATATTTCAACAGTCTGTCGTTAGGTGCATAAATGTGTTAATTGCTATACATTCCTGCTGTATTGAACCTTTATTAATATATCTTTGCCTCTTGCTACCATTTTTTATTTAAGTCCATTTTTTCTAAAGATAGCCATCCTTGCTCTCTTTTGATTACTGTTTGCATAGATTTTCTTTTTCGTCCTTTCACTCTCAATCCAGCCTCTTTTATAGCCTTCAGTGTCTCCCCAGCACCCCTTACTGACAAGGTCTAGAATTGCACCATCTGGCAAAGGAGAAAGTTTACGGGTCCAGTTTCAGTACCACATATGTGTGCTATGTGCTAAGTCGCTTCAGTCGTGTCCTACTCTTTGTGACCCTATGGACTGTAGCCTTCCAGGCTCCTCTTTGTTATCCCATGGACTGTAGCCTTCCAGGCTCCTCTTTGTTATCCCATGGACTGTAGCCTTCCAGGCTCTTCGGTCCATGGGATTCTCCAGACAAGAATACCAGAGGGGTTGCCATTCCCTCCTCCCGGGAATTGAACCCGTGTCTCTTACGTCTCCTGCATTAGCAGCTAGTTTCTTCACCACTGGCACCATCTGTTCAGCACCACAGTGCAGGGCAAAAAAAGAGTGAAATTTGAGCTAAGAGGCAATCAACTGCCAATCGGCACAGTCCCCTAATTTTCACAGAATTAACAGAGTATCTTTAACAGGGCATTTTTCCTAAGGATTCTGAGTTCTGGAAGTGGGCAAAGTTCCAGGGCCTCATCTGATGCCAGAATCCACTCAATAAAAATAAAATGTTTATAGTAAAGAAAAATCAGCTCTCAGGCAGGCATCGTGTATAATGTATACTGTAATGTATACTATGTGTAATGTATAATGTATGTGTATAACATATACTGTTTTAATCCTCACAATAATCTGATGAGGTAGGTAGCATTGTTGTATTTTTTTTTTCCATTTTGCAAATGAGGAAACTGTGGATGAGAGACATAAAAGAGTTTGTCCTTAAAACACACAAGTGCTGTCATTCAAATTTAGGTCATCCTGAAAATACGACAGGCAGTATCTAATTACTACTTGCACACCTGTAAGGATGGGAGCTCATTGCCTTAGTGTAGCCCATACCATCTCTGGATGGCTCTGACTGTTGGAAATCTCTTCCTTCACTGAGGGTGTTTAGTCCCATGTGGCAGCCCTTTGTATATTTGTAGATATTTCTTTTGTCTCTATAGGGTTTTCCCTCCCCACATGCAACAGCCCTGCTTCCTTCAGCATTCTGCACCATGCTGCTCCAACCAAACTCAGGTATTCACTCTCCCTTCTACACTGTCATGCAAAAATGGATGCCCCTCCCCAGTAACTGTCTCCCCTGGGCAGGGCCCCATTGCCTGCCTCTGCCTCTCCCAAAGATCTAGCAAAGCAAGTCAGATTATTTCTATGAGTTTTGGTTTTTCTATCCTATAATTCTGGGGGAAAACACATGTATTTAATTGAGTTTCCATGGGGATTCCATAAAATTACATATGAGAAAGTACCTTGCTTAGTGTTTAGCTTAATAAAGATTTAAAGAAACTAGGCCACTGATGCCCTTCCTTGGTGGCTCAGCTTCAAGAATCTGCTTGCAATGCTGGAGACCTGGGTTTGATTCCTGGGTTGGGAACATCCCCTGGAGAAGGGAAAGGCTACCCACTCCAGTATTCTTGCCTGGAGAATTCCATGGACAGAGGAGACTGGCAGGCTATAGTCCATGGGGTCGCATAAGACTTGGACACGACCTAGCGACTTACGCTTTGAAGTTACTGGCATACGGAGGAAAACCTGAGAATTATTCCTAGTCCTACTGTGGCAGAACAGGAACTAGGATACAGGTTTTCAGATACTTATGCCTGACCTCTCGTCACATTTTAGAGGCAAAAACCAACTTCTCTCCTCTTAAAATCAACAGTGGATCACATCACATGAAAATGGCCGCTTGCCCTCTCTCAAGTGTCAAAGATCCCTGAAAATTAACTAGGGCAATAATCACAGAGACAGCTGTGGCGCCAGGATCAGCCCCTTTCCCTCTCTTTTTTCCTTCTCTCCCACCCTCTCTCTGTAATGATTCCACATCCTACAATAACTGAGTACATTTTCGGAGAGTTCCTATTGGCTGGTGGGGTCCCTCTGAGAACTATTGTGTATTCCCTATAATAACATTCATTAGTCCAGCTGACATCAGTATTGTTCTCAGGTTAATATGTTTAATGTAATGAGGCATTTATTTTCAGTTAGAAAACTCCTGAAGAAGCATGTTTTCTCCTGATGAGTTCAGCTGATGAATAGATTAATGCTGGCCTTGAAACAGTTGATTAAGAAAATGAATCTAACCAACTTCTTCTTCATCAGATAGAAGCTGTGCTTAAATTAAGTCATGTTAAGCTGCCCATTTCTTAGAGGAAGAAACAGGAAAAATCCTCACTTGGCTCTGTGATTTGTTCTCCATTTGCCTCTTTGCTTCCCTCCCCATTATACTTCCCCAGCACTCCAAGATCCAAAGATATGAAGAGATCGAGGACAAGTGTGTGACGAGGGATTGCAATTGAGAAGCCTGAGTACCCAGAACAGAAAAAGAAGCATTCGTGTAGTGCAGAGGCCACAGAACTGAGTTCACACAGCCAGGAGTCAAACTGGCCAGCCTCTGTCGCTTAACAGTTTTCTAGGGTTTACTCTTAACCAGCCTCCTGTACCTGTGGGCACTCATGGATATTTGTTGGATGAGTCAAGGAGATGCTCAACAGATGGTGGCTGTTACTATTATTCACAGAATCACATGATCTCAAAAGGAAAAGATGTCGGATGTCCCAGACATATCTAGCCAGTGAGTAGGCTGGGTAATAGGTTCATGATCCCTGGCTCTAGGGCCAAAGATGACCCGAGGGCCAATTTCTTTTGATAATGTAACTAGTAGCCTTTCCCACATCACTCTGTTGATGGGCACTTAGAGCTACTGCCAACTAAGAGATGCTAGACAGCATGCACTTTCTTTTTTCACTGGAATGAGCTTCCAGGCCATGCCACTTTAGTGCCCATCTCTGCCTGAAAGTCAGAGAAAATGGAGGCACTTGCCACTCTTTTAACTCAACCCTACCTGCTCATAATCAGAATTCCCTCTGAGGGCAAGTCCAGCCTTGAAAGGAAACAATGGAGTTACTAGTGGAGATGTCGGCAATCGACAGGAAGACAGGGGTGCTGTCATATTCTACCACTTTACAACTGCGTTAGTTATCTACTGCTGCATAACAAATTACCACAAACTTAGGGGCTTTGAACAATCCCCATTTATCACCTCTCAGTTTCTGAGGTCGAAAGTCTGGGCACAGCTGAGCCAAGTTTCCTGCTCAGGGTCTCACAAAACTAAAGTCAGTTTGCCCTCCAGACTTTGTTCTCATTTGCAGGCTCAACTAGAGAATAATCTGTTTCCAAGTTCCTTTAGGTTATTGGAAAACTTAATTTCCTTGTTGCTGTAAAATGCATGGCAACTTGCTTCTTTGAAACTAGCAATGAGTAAAGTGAAAGTGAAGTAGCTCAGTCATGTCCCACTCTTTGGGACCCCATGGACTGTAGCCCACCAGGCTCCTCCATCCATGGGATTCTCCAGGCAAGAATACTGGAGTGGGTTGCCATTTCCTTTCCTTCTCCAGGGGATCTTCCCGACCCAGGGATTGAACCCAGGTCTCCGACATGGCAGGCAGATGCTTTAACCTCTGACACACCAGGAAAGCCCAAAGGGGACCTCTGTTGCACCAGTGTCTGACCTATATACCTCTTTTAAAAGGACTCACTTGGTCAGGCCTGGCCCATACAGTTAAACCTTCTATTTAATGAACTTAAAGTCATCTGATTATGGGCTTTTACTCTCTGCAAAATCCCTTCATCTTTACTATATTCTATAGGTAAAGGAAGTTACACAACCTTTCACACACAAGGAGTAAAAATTATACAAGAGTATGGGTCACTGGGAGTCATCTTAGATTTTTGCCTGTTACACCACCTGAAAGGTAATGGGCAAGACTCTTTACCCCTGAGGTTTCATATCCTTAGTTATAAATGGCAACAACATTGCTGTATTTAGGATTACTAAAATAATTAAATGGCATCACATATAAAAATAAGTAGCACAGAGAGCTCTCAGGAACACTGCGTAAAATTGAGCTGAAAGATGGCAGAAGTGGCATCACTAGGAACATCTGGAATTTTGCCTTCTATGTTCCTCAGATCTACCCTCTCTAATTGATTCTGATCGAGTATCTGATTTCAAGCTGGATCTTAACTCTGGGATTCTCCTGCCTTCCTGTCCCAATATCCCCCACATTCCTGGTGGTTTAAACTACTGGCTATATCTGTTGTATCAGTGTCCTGACATGCAACTTGTATGGGATCTTGTGTAATAACCCCATCCTGGCTCCAGAGTACTTCTTTTTATCTAGTTTATCCAGCACCTATTAAGTGAATACCTCGGCCAGTTCTCTCTACCACTCTGGAAAACGGGCTTGATTATTTATTCCCTCATTCTTCAAATGGAGACATCATAGCTACAGGGGGGCAATTAGCTTTGGTATATTTGTTTCTGCATTACCTCTGACCTAGAGTGGATGTGGCCTGAGACTCGCAGCGGGAAGGGTCACGCTCAGCAGACCCCCGGCCGTCACTTAGAGGGGCCTGCGGATCTTTGTGCTACGTCCTTTCTCCCAGTGTGCCTTCCACCTGTGGTTTCCCAGACTGGGAGGAACGACAGGATAGGGCACTGAAACAGGTGGCAGAAAGACTGATTCCAGCAGGGAGGGAGGCATTTACCAAGGCCAGTTGTGTCCTCTTCATCTTGGATTAAAATACACTGGGCTTGGGCCTGCACCTGGGTCTTCAGCACCTTGGACAGGAATCACCCCGCCCTTGGCTCTGCACTCACTTTGTGTCTTGGGTTTCATGACTCAAGGACTAGCAAACTCATATAGGACAGAGAAACTTCAAAGATCCTTTTGTTTAGCAATCCCGCTCCACCTTTATAGGTTAAGAAATCCCAGGAGCGTTAGTGAGACGTGACTAGAAGTGAATCTGCTATGTGACCTTGAGTCACTTCCCTTCTCTGGGCTGCAACTCTAAGCAGCCTAGTTTAATTCTGGAAGGCCTAGTCTGAGGGGAAAGATGTGGCAATATCTGTGAACTTCACAGCCCAAAATGTGACCTCTATAGGGAGGACAGCCAAATAGGTCACGAGTCTGATGACCTCTTAATATATCGTTGCCTTCTCAGCATTTTACCCTCGTGTCCTAATGTGCCTGCTCCGTCGCTCAGTCGTGTCCGACTCTGTGACCCTATGGACGATAACCCGCCAGGTTCCTTTGGCCATGGAATTTTCCAGGCAAGAATACCGGACTGGGTTGCCATCTCTTACCCTAGAGGATCTTCCCAACCCAGGAATTGAACATGTCTCTTGCATCTCCTGCATCAGCTGGCAGATAATTTTCCACTCTGCCACTTGGGAAGCCCTCTGTTCTAGTAACAGCAATTTAATAAAAGACAAATCCATGTGTGGTTATTTGATAAACACCAATCTAATGAAAGAGATTTTATTAAGAGTTTCTATATCAAGGGCTTCATGAAACATTCGAAAGTCGTCTAAGTAAAGGAAGCAGCTCCCAGATTCAGAGAATGTTTCAAATGGAAAGGCTTTCACAGTTATCCCATTCTGCTTTTTTCATTCATCAGATGAGTGTTATATTTGTCCAATCTGTTGCTTATTTTTCCTCTTTTTTTACATTCTCTTGAGCTAATTTATCACCTATTACTCCATTTAATCTCATCCATTAATTTGTTTTATATATATGTATACTATATAAAATATATACACTATATTTTCTGTGGTTTCATTAGGATTTTTAATATATATCCTTAATTAGTCTACCTTCAAATAATAGCTTACTTCTTCATGTGTAGTAGAAGGAACTTAAACATTATTGTTTTAATGCCCCCCCCCAGTCCATTGTCTTATTATCATCAGACATTTTTACATACTCTATAAATACTTTTTCTGCTTTAAACAGTCATTTAACTTTTTAAAAGCAATTAAAAATAAGAAAAAGTTGCATTTTATCTTATATTTACCTATTACATTGTGAGTACTCTTTATCTGTTTGATATCAAATTTTTTCTGTTTGAAGAACTTCCCCTAACTTCCCTTTCTTTTCGGGTAGATCTACTAGCAATGAATTTCTTCAATTTTTGTTTGTCTGAGAGTTTTTTTATTTCTCCTTCAGTTTTGAAATATATTTCTTCTGGCGTAGAATTCTAGATTGCAGGGTTTTTTGGGTGTGTGCTTGCTTGTTTGTTCATTTTGCTGGGGCAGGGGCAGGGGCAGCGTTGCCTGCAGTTCAGTTCAGTTCAGTCGCTCAGTCTTGTCCGACTCTTTGTGACCCCACGAATCGCAGCACGCCAGGCCTCCCTATCTATCACCAACTCCCAGAGTTTACTCAAACTCATGTCCATCGAGTCAGTGATGCCATCCAGCCATCTCATCCTCTGTCATCCCCTTCTCCTCCTGCCCCCAATCCCTCCCAGCATCAGGGTCTTTTCCAATGAGTCAACTCTTCACATGAGGTGGCCAAAGTACTGGAGTTTCAGCTTTAGCATCAGTCCTTCCAATGAACACCCAGGACTGATCTCCTT
>SJYQ01002287.1:119992-233321 GCA_006410935.1 Redunca redunca
AAAAAAAAAAAAAAGCATCAATTCTTCGGTGCTCAGCTTTCTTCACAGTCCAACCCTCACATCCATACATGACACTGGAAAAACCATAGCCTTGACTAGATGAACCTTTGTTGGCAAAGTAATACCTCTGCTTTTGAATATGCTACCTAGGTTGGTCATAACTTTCCTTCCAAGGAGTAAGTGTACTTTAATTTCATGGCTGCAGTCACCATCTGCAGTGATTCTGGAGCCCCCCAGAAATAAATTCTGACATTGTTTCCACTGTTTCCTCATCTGTTTCCCATGAAGTGATGGGACCAGNNCAAGGCTTTCTTATCTCTCCTTGCTATTCTTTGGAACTCTGCATTCAGATGCTTATATCTTTCCTTTTCTCCTTTGCTTTTCCCTTCTCTTCTCTTCACAGCTATTTGTAAGGCCTCCTCAAACAGCCATTTTGCTTTTTTGCATTTCTTTTTCTTGGGGATGGTCTTGATCCCTGTCTCCTGTACAATGTCACAAACCTCTGTCCATAGTTCACCAGGCACTCTATCTATCAGATCTAGTCCCTTAAATCTATTTCTCACTTCCACTGTATAATCATAAGGGGTTTGATTTAGGTCATACCTGAATGGTTTAGCGGATTTCAATTTCAGTCTGAATTTGGCAATAAGGAGTTCATGATCTGAGCCACAGTCAGCTCCCGGTCTTGTTTTTGCTGACTGCATAGAGCTTCTCCATCTTTGGCTGCAAAGAATATAATCAATGTGATTTCAGTATTGACCATCTGGTGATGTCCATGTGTAAGGTCTTCTCTTGTGTTGTTGGAAGAGGGTGTTTGCTATGACCAGTGCGTTCTCTTGGCAAAACTCTATTAGCCTTTGCCCTGCTTCATTCGGTACTCCAAGGCCAAATTTGCCTGTCACTCCAGGTGTTTCTTGATTTCCTACTTTTGCATTCCAGTCCCCTATAATGAAAAGGACATCATTTTTTGGTGTTAGTTCTAAAAGGTCTTGTAGGTCTTCATAAAACCGTTCAACTTCAGCTTCTTCAGCGTTACTGGTTGGGGCATAGGCTTGGATTACTGTGATACTGAATGGTTTGCCTTGGAAACGAACAGAGATCATTCTGTCACTTTTGAGATTGCATCCAAGTACTGCATTTTGGACTCTTTTGTTGAGCATGATGGCTACTCCACTTCTTCTAAGGGATTCCTGCCCATAGTAGTAGATATAATGGTCATCTGAGTTAAATTCACCCATTCCAGTCCATTTTAGCTCACTGGTTCCTAGAATGTCGACATTCACTCTTGCCATCTTGTCTGACCACTTCCAATTTGCCTTGATTCATGGACCTGACATTCCAGGTTCCTATGCAATATTGCTCCTTACAGCATTGGACCTTGCTTCTATCACCAGTCACATCCACAGGTGGGTATTGTTTTTGCTTTGGCCCCATCCCTTCATTCTTTCTGGAGTTATTTCTCCACTCATCTCCAGTAGCATATTGGGCACCTACTGACCTGGGGAGTTCCTCTTTCAATATCCTATTATTTTTGCCTTTTCATACTGTTCATGGGGTTTCCAAGGCAAGAATACTGAAGTGGTTTTCCATTCCCTTCTCCAGTGGACCACATTCCTTTACAGTACTTCAAAACTATTACTCCATTATCTTCAGATTTGCATGAGTTTTAATTAGAAGTCTGCAGTAATTTTTTGTCTGTTTCTCTCTGCATATCTTTTCTTCCTTGTGTCTGCATTCAAGATATGCTCATTGTCGTGTTTCTCCAGCCATTTGAGTAAAATGTGCCTAAGTGTGTGTGTGTAAGTGGGTGGGTGGCATTTATTCAGTCTGATGGTCTGTGAGTTTCTTGGATATGTGGGGATTTTGTCTCCCATGAGTTCAGGGAAAGTCTTCATGATTTTTTTTCACATCCTTTTTCCTCTTCATTCTCTCTCTCTTTCCCTCCTGCAGTTCCAATTTCATGTCTATTAAGCTGTTTGATATTGTCCCACAGTCTTAGGTGTCCTACTCTTTTTTTTCTCATTCTTTTCCTCCTTCCTCCTTGTTTTTTAATTAGGTAATTTCTACTGACCTGTCTTCACGTTCCCTGTTGCTTTCCATAGGTCATCCAAGTCTCCAGAAGAGTCTATGGGAGGCACTCTTGGTTACTGTATTTTTCATTTCAAGCACTTCTATTTGATTTTTTCTTATGATTTTGCATAAATCGCCTGTCTGATCTTGCATGTTGTCCTTATATGATTAATATGCTAATTAATCATAGCTATCTTAAATTTCCTGCCAGAGTCATGTCTGAATCTGGTTCTGATTACTTTGCATCTTACTCACCTCATAAGTTTTTGGTTGAAAATCTAAGCTTCTTGGATTAGAGAGAAGAGACTGAGGGAGTTATTTTCATGCCTGGAAATGAGCAGAGCTTTCCTTCTGCTGGTATCTTTAGTGATGCGATTGGAGTTAATCTAGTGAGGAGTTTGACTGGGTTTGAGGTTTGTTGTTATGGTTACTCTCAGTGTACCGCAGACTTCACATTCCCGGAGTGAAGCTTTTAGGGTAGAGAATGGCTTTTCAGAGTCTGTTCTATTTGACCCTGTGCTTTAGGCCTTCTCTCTGCCCTGGGCCTCAGAGAGCATCTCTTTAACACTCTTTTCCTCTCTTGTTCCTTTCCCACCATTCCTTCAGGTCTTATCAGTTACTCAAAGTTTGTTATCTGGGCAGCAGAGGAACTAGGGGTGTGTATTCTATTGTTCTGATTAAGCCTTAGTCTTAGGCCCTGTTTCCTTGCTTCTCAGGAGGACGCTTTCTTAGTTCTCCTGCCCCTTCCCCTTAAGGGCAGCTGTTATTGTCCTGCTTTCCACATAGATTAAGATTTTTGTTTCATAGGAAAGACAGGGGAGAAAGGTCCGGGCAGAATTTTGGGGCAGCTCCCTCTTGTCTGAGCCACAATGGACATTTGCTTAGGACTCTTTCTGACCCATTCAGTGAGTATGCTCTGGGTTCCAGAGAGAACTGGCAAGCTGGTGCAGACTCCCCAGATTCTGAGGCTTCACACTGTCCAGTCAGCCTCACTCATCCTTTCCCAACTTCTTGATTATTCTAGCTCAAGTCTTTCTGCCTGTATCTGGTTGCACCTACCGCAGGTAAGATGTTCCTGCCTTGTCCTTTCTCACTGCAGCATCTGTGTTTTCCAGGTTGGGTCCATTTGTTTGCTCCTTGACCTCAGCTCTTTGGTGGGTTCAAAAACACATTCATGAATTCAAAGTTAATCTGACTCTCTTCCATTTTAAGAGTGTGCACATCTTTTCAGGTTGAGAAAATTTGTAACTTCAAATGCAGAGCCACCTTCTTATATCATTTGTTTCATTTATATCACAGAGTGACCTCAACCACACACCCTACCCTGGGTCTCAAGTCCTCCGTTTAGATAAAATGAACTCAGTTTTCTCCAGGACTCTCACATCTTGATAGCTTGTGAAGCTTACATGCTGCAATACACCCTCACCTGAGAGTCATTCAAAATGCACCTGCAGAGGCCCCACTATGCACCAGAACCCGTGGCTGGTCTCTAGGATGCATGAGGCTGTGTTGATTCCACTGAGTGACACTCTTGGTTCCACGAGAAAGGGAGCCAGATGGAGTAATGACCCAACTCAGTGGGAAAAAGGCCAGGGCCAGGTCATCACAGGACACAGCAGGACCCAGGACTCTATTTTGGGCACACCTTCCCTGTGACTTCCTTGTGACTTCCACAAGGACCACCACCTGAGCGGCCTTGGACAAGTCATCCCCCGCCAGGGCCTGTGGCCTGGTCTGTCTAATCTAGTCTCAACTTAAACACCACCTCCTCCAGGAGGCTTTCCTGAACCTCAACCTGAAACAACGACACAGTCCTGCTCTGTTTTCTTCATAACACCATGAAAGTAAGAGTGCTGGTTGCTCAGTCCTGTCTGACTCTTTGCAACTCCATGGACTGTAGCCTTCCAGGCTCCGCTGTCCATGGGATTCCGTAGGCAAGAATACTGGAGTGGGTTGCATTCCTTTTTCAAGGGGATCTTCCTGACCCAGGGATCAAACCTGGGTCTTCTTCATTGCAGGCAGATTCTTTACCATATGAGCCACCAGCTGTTTCAGAGCACCATACCCATCACTATTAGATATTACATGATATTCTTTATCTGTTTACTTGGTTTTTGTCTGTATGTTCTTAATCCTGCACATACCAATTGTGAATCTTTTATTCATTCATAAGTATGTATTTATGTCTTAATCAGTGATCTGCCCTAGGAGCTTGATATTTAGCAGTGAACAGGAAGACTAAAATCATTACCCATATGGAGCTCACATTTTTGTCAAAGCATTCAATAAATAGGTAAATAAATAATATAGAGAGAGTATGATAGACAGTGGTAAATGATCAGGAGATTAAAGCAGGCAGGAGGAGGGTTGAGAAGTGTCAGGAGGCTGGGGTGTAGTTTCACATGGGTGGTCAGGAAAAGCCTTTCTGGGAAGGACTCATGTGAGAACAGATTGGATAGATTTAAGAGTGTGGGCCATGAGGGTCGCCTGGAGAAGCACTCCAGGCCATGGGAACCACAAGCAGAGGTAGGAGGCATAAGTGTACCCGGTACACCAGAGGTCAGCAAGGAGGCCCATGTGGGTAGGGCAGAGTGGAGGAGGGACCATGGGGGATCTTGGGGATTGGGGAAGGATACTGGCTTCATCCTAGAAAGATTGGGAGCCATGGAGTATGTTAGCAGAGGAGAGAGATGGTTGCCCAGTGTTGTTAAAGGCTCTGTTTCTGCTCAGTGGAGAAGAGACCACAAGAGGCAAGAGCAGAATCAGGGAGATAGTTGGGCTGTGGGCAACGTGGATCAAATCAGGATGAAAGTGTAGGTTAGACATGTTGAATTTAAAAAACACTGACACAGCACATGGCACACAGCAGACCCTCAGGGGATTAAGCCATGATGATCAGTATCGAAAGGTACTGAGAAATATGAAATGGAATCTTGCAACTGCCTGCCCTCATCTGAATTCAGTCTCTCCCAGGGGATTGACTGTCCCAGAGCCTCGGACTACAGACAGAAATTGCCAAATCCTCCCCCTCCCCCCGCCCGACCCCTCCCAAAGCTGTGCAGGGAAGAAGTCTCCTGTGTTGCAAAGATGTGCAGGGAGAAAGTCTCCTGTGTTGAAGCAAGAGAAAGGAGGCAGGTTATATAAGTGATAAAACACTGACACTTCACATGTTCGACATAAGCTTCAATTACACGCATTCGGATACTTTTAAGGGGAAGGTAACCTTTGAAAACGATTTCCTTTCTCTCGGTTAAAAATTATGTATTTAAAAGGTTGGGAGGCAAAAATATGTGTGTGGTAGCTTGAAATTTCCCAAATCAAACCCTTTCTTCCTGTAATATATTCAGTTGATGGGTCTTTTAACTAGATGTGATGTTGCATTCACACAGGGGACAGGCCACGTGTTTGCCTTTGGCGTGAAACTGACAGCCACTTTCGGTTTTTAAAAATGTGCCTTTTAAGCAGTGGAGGTAATTCTAAGAAGAAAACAAACAAACGAAAAAAGCAGTCCCAAAGCAAATTAGCCTCCAGCTGTGGAAAGCTGGGTTTCGTGGCTGTCAGTGTTTGATCTTGGTGAGAGAAACTGGCGAAGAATCCAAGGCGAGCTTGTAGGAGACTCTGGAGAGCTGAGAGGCAGAGATGAGAGAGGCAGGGCCACTGGCTGGGCCTCCTGGTGGGGACCCGGCTCTGTCACAGCCACTCGGTCACCCGGAGCCCACTGGCTCCCTGCCGTGCCTCAGTTTCCCCAATTGGACCAGTCCTCTGCGGTCCCTCCCCAGTTAAAACTTTAAATTGCTGAAGGACATTAACTACTGGGGGAAGTGAGGGAAGTGTAATCCTATTGAAGCGGGGGTTATTTACTTTAAGGAATAAAAATGAGGGGAAATGCCCTCCTGTCTTCTACAGGGAGGACATTGACTGACTCAACTGTAAAAGAAAGGTCAGAATTCGCACTAGAGCTTCATACTCATTGCCACATTTAATCCCCGGCCCCCGCCCGGAACCCTGTGCTGTCCTCAGCCGCTAAGCCGTGTCCGACTCTTTGTGACCCCATGGACTGTAGCCCGCCAGGCTCCTCTGTCCACAGGATTCTCCAGACAAGAGTACTGGAGTCGGTTGCCATGCCCTCCTGCAGGGGATCTTCCCAACCCCGGGACCGAATCCCCATCTCTTTCATCTCCTGCATTGGCAGGTGGGTTCTTTACCACTAGTGCCATCTGGGAAGTCCCATAATCTTAGGAGGTGGGTATCATCACCATCAGCTCATAGATGTGGAACCAGAAGCTCAGGAAATGAGTGAGCCCGGGAGCCAACCGGAACCAGGTTGTAGCTATGCTGCCTTTCTGCAGGAGCCTGGGCTCTGAGTCCTGGAAAAAGAAAAGGGCCCTGAGGCTGGTCTGCACCTTTACGAGGTTCCCCAAACGCTGAGAGTGAGCATGACTGCACTGTGGGTTTGCAGAAGGCTGGCATCTCTCTCCCAGGAGTCAATCACAGAGGCCCCACCCCTTCCCTAGAGGACTAAATGAGAAAAGGTAGTTGCACGGGATTAGCCTCTGGGCTTCATTCCTGGTGAAACTTGGTTGAAAAAAGCTGCAGCTGAGACTGCAGTGAAGTTTCCCACTCTCCCCTCCAGGGCTCTGCAGGGGCCTCCCCATCGGCAGGGTTTCAGGGTGACACCTGAGCAGTCAGCTGCCAGGAGAATCGCTGCCCACATCCCTCCATCCTAGGATCAGGGGCCCCAAGAGAGGAGCTTCTTGCCTAGAAACGGTGGACCCGGCTTCACATGCCAGGAGAAACAGGGGGCATGTACCACCTTAGGGCCAACTTCTCTGCATTCATCTCTTCTGGACCCTTTCACCCTCATTGTCCCATTTCAGCCTGATCCCAACATCCCAAACTCAGTACCATCCAAACACCAGATGCTCTGAAGCAGCTCGGCAGGACAGTGAAGTTCAACTTAGCTGTTTCACGAGCCCCAAACCAATTTCAAAACAAAACACATCATTGGCAGCTGATGGCTTGGTCTTCACTGTTTCTTGCTTACACCCCACTCAGGGAGAGGTACAGTTAGAGGTGGATTCTGCCGACTGCAGCCCCAGAGAGACCCAGGGAGGTAGGACTTACACTGGAACTCCCTGCTCAACCCCAGGGCCCCCTCAGTCTGTTCTCTGTATCTGCGACATTTCTTGCATATCCTGTTGTCATCTCGAACTCAATATACCTGAAATGCGTATTTGAAACCTAGCTCATCATCTTTCCACCCAGCTGCCATAACCTGTTTCCCCAATGAACAAGATTTATTCTACAGTCTTCTCAGTCACCCAGGCTTAGAAGTTTGGCATCACCAGAAGATTCCACTCCATTTGCTAGTGACCATCTTTAAGGTGCGCCTCCTTACCCTCATCTTACCGTTATGGCCGTGTGGCGTGCTAAGTCGTTTCAGCTGTCTCCGCCTCTGTGCGACCTTCTGGACTGTAGCCTGTCGGGCCTCCTCTCTCCATGGGATTCTCCAGGCAAGAAGACTAGAGTGAGTTGCCATGCCCTACTCCAGGGGATCTTCCCAACCCAGGGATCGAACCCATGGCTTTTACATCTCCTGCATTGGTGGGCGGGTGCTAGTGCCTGGGAAGCCCCAGTAGTTATAGCATACACCGGCGGTGCCCCCCCACAGCCCCTAGCCTTACTCCTTCAGCACAGGCCTGAATCCCAGGACCCAGCTCCTGTACTCCATTGCCTAAAGACTTTTTCGAGGCTTTTAAGCCCACTCTAATCTCCTTTAGGGCAGACCAGAGGGGCCAAGGAGTTAACTCCCTTGGCAAGAGACTTCAACAAGAAACTGCAATTCCTTCAGCCCTCAGATGGGATCATTCCTGGGTCTCAGAGTTTCCTCAGCAAAATTAAGCTCCATCCACCCACAGGGTAAGAAAGATGGCCAGGCTAGACCAGACCCAGAGGACATCACCCAGAGTAGCTTGAGGATGTATCTCCAGAACAGAAAGACAGGACCAAGGCTGAAAGGAACCAGCATCAGGACTGTGGCGAGGAAGGCTTGTACTTAAGCCCCTGGGAGGAGCCCAGACTCAGGAGGAAGAATTGAGCAGGTGGGCTGGGATGGGGGAGGAGGTGATCTGAAACAGACCAAAGTCCTGGAGAGGGCCAGTATCTCAGGGGCAAGTGTGGGGAAAAGGCACCCCATACATCAAAACAGTCACTTTGGAAAACTCAGTATCATGAAGTTGAACTTCTGCATAAATGTTTACCCAACAGCTCCACTCCTGAACCCATGCCCCACAGGGAGGCAGGAGTGTGGTCTTTGGAAGACCTTAGTAACATCCCTGTCCACAAGAGCACAAAATAGGAAAGCACTGAAACCCTGTCTAGAGCTGATGGATACATAAATGGTTGCTGCATATTCATACAAGAGAACCCTAGCCATCAAAAGGAGCAAAGTACACAAATTAATGCAACCAGGCGGGTAAGCCTCACCAACACAGTAGCACACAAAGGAGGTCACACACAGGGAGCTGCTGCTGCTAAGGCGCTTCAGTCGCGTCTGACTCTGTGCAACCCCACAGATGGCAGCCCACCAAGCTCCCCTGTCCCTGGGATTCTCCAGGCAAGAACACTGGAGTGGGTTGCCATTTCCTTCTCCAATGCATGAAAGTGAAAAGTGAAAGTGAAGTCGCTCAGTCGTGTCTGACTCCTAGCGACTCCATGAACTGCAGCCTACCAGGCTCCTCCACCCATAGGATTTTCCAGGCAAGAGTACCGGAGTGGGGTGCCACTGCCTTCTCCCACACACAGGGAGAGGGGAGGGCAAAGTACAGCAGAGGTAAATACACTCTTAGAAGTCAGAGGGGTGGGCCCACAGGGCACAGAGGATTTCTGGAGGCCAGTACAGCTGTTTGCAAAAACTCATCAGTTATCCAGCTGTGATCTGTGAGTTTTTCTTGTCATATACTGTGTTACACTGTAATAAAAAGTGTAATAAAAAGTGTCCTTAAGAGGTCCTAAGGACTTTGCTGTGCTGGATGGAGAGGTGTGTTGAACCATCATATTGAACCAAACCTGCCAGTACACACCATCTGCCAACAAATGGTCTGTGCGTGTTGAATGAATGAATGAATGAATGCATAAACTCAGAAACAAATGAACAAGGAAATAATGAGCAAATGCACTCATGAAGCGATGAATGGATGAGTCAGGAGTGAATGAACATATGAGCTGACAAAATAAAGGATGAAAGACTGAAGAAATCACTGAGGACTAAGCGAGGGGCCAGGTGCACAAATGGACAAAGGAAGAATAACGGAATGAATGAAAGCCCACACCACAGAAATGGGAATGAATAAAACCAAGGGTGAAAGGCAGAACAAACCAACACCTAAATGTGTGTGAAGAGTGCCTGCAAGCAACCAGAAGTGAATGAACAAAAACTGAAGAGGTGAACAAGCAAGCGGAAGGACGGCTAATGCCTGAGTGGAGCCCTGAAACATGTATGTCCCCGGGGGAACCAAACCCCAAAGCCCAAGGGCAGCATCTTCTCCCAGACACGAGGCCAAGGCCTTGGTGGATCAGCAGCAGAAGTCCCTTAGGTGCCCTCATTTTAGATTTAATAAGAATATTATTGAGCAAACGTCAGCTGAAGTTGCAAAGCACACTGCTCGGCAGGATTAACTCTGGTTCAGAGGGAAGAGCTAAATGGAATTGACTACATTGTTTTCACAATTAGGTCACAGATAATTACCTATTATGTAGCAAACCCCCAGCATGATTTTAATAATTGCTATTTAAATAACACATTTTCACTGTCTCCTTATAAATTAACCTCTGGGAGGTGTAATTACTGTCTGTGTGGGAAAGTTTGTTGAGCGGACTGGGAATGAGGAAAAGGGTTGGCTCATCACCGTAATCATCCCAGGAGCCCCCGAGGCCAGGAGATTCTGGGGATGGAGCTCAAGTTTGGGAAAACCTGGGCCCAGGACATCAGGGCCTGGTCAGCGCCCCCTGTGAAGTGAAGATGGTCTCCAAATGCCCAAACTCCCCACGCTATCCAGGAACACTCACTCTAGACCCAGGTCAGGCTCAGAGTTAGTCACCCCCCAACAGTGTCCCCACAGCTCCAGCACATACTCATCACGATAACATACTCATCAGGATAACAGGGTCTCTGTTTCCCCCCATGAGACTGACGGCAGGATCCATCTCTTCCTCAGCACACGCTCAGCTCCCAGCCCAGGGTCTGCACACAGTAGGTGCTCAGTGAACGCTGAGGGAGGAAAGCCTGGGTCTTGCTGGGCAGTGTGGGTTTGGGAAGCTGCTTCAGCTCTGTTCAGAGCCGCAAGGTTTGGCGAGCAGGAGGCCACTTACCATTTTTTCAAGGAGTGTGTCACGTGGCCCTGTCGCTGACGCCCTTCCAGTCTCACTTGTTCCCTGGACTCCGCCTGCGTCTGCCCGTCTCAGCCCCTCCCCACTCCCGGTGCACCACCTCTAGGACCTGGTGGGCCCAAATGTATGGGAACAAGCTGGTGTAATTGTGCACAGAATGAATATCCACGGACTCTTTTACGGGGCAGGGCTCTGCTCTGATCAAAGTGCATGAGGGTTAACGCGTCTCCAGGTCCCCACACTGACCCTGACTCGGCGCCAGCATTGACCAGAGGTCAGCGTGTGGTCTAACCCCCCACAGGGATGGAGGGGGACCTGTCCAGTCCTCTGTGAGCACCTGGAGAAGCTGGATGGAGGATCCAAGTCCCTAAAAATGACCCGCATGTTGCCCCTGCTGTCCATCCTGTGGACTGAATGCTGTGTATTTGCACCTGTGACTCTGGAATTTCTTCCTACTTCCAAAAGTCTACTTTCTTGAATAGTTCAGCTCACTCAAACGGTCTCTCTTTCTCTAAGGCCTTGGAAACCATACCTAACGAGGTCTCACCTGCAAATGTGACAGACAGTCCATCACCCCCTTGTCTGTGTCTGACCCTCCTGGTAATTCGGATGACAACTAACTCCTCCCCCAATCAGCCCTGATGGAACTGACCGTGGCAGGGGGACAGAGATAGAAGAGCAGCCTAAGAGGGAGACCGAGCTGATACCAAGGGCCTGAACTCCACGGGGAGAAGTGAGGACTCTTCCCATCAGCACGAGGAGCAGGTTGGGAGTGCACAGCAGTGAGTTCCCTGCAGCCGAGCTGAGCGGCGCCCTCATCCAGGGAGTCAGGAACCTGGAGGTGACCCCTGGTGGGCCCAGGGGATCCGTGACCATGAGGTACCTTGGTGTCTGTCACCTGTAGAACTTCCATCAGTCCCAGGACCTACCTGTCTCCCAACTCTCCATGGTGTTGAGCATAGAGACAAAATGACCCTCTGGCCGGTCACCTCCATGGGCTATGCCTGGTGGGGCTGTCCTGGCTGAGCTCCTCCACACCCTCCACTTGCCCAGAGCAAGTCCAGCTTCGAAGGGGCAGCCTTAGCAGGTGTCCCAGGATACTAACAACAGGCCACGTCTGGCTGGGGAAACCACGGGTTGTCAGACAAGGCAGCTGATAATCCTCTTATATTTTCTTCATTCTTCAGTTTCTTCTTGGCCATCACAAACTGACCTTGGAGACTGAAGAATAAGCTATAAAACTTAAAGGAGAAATAGGCAGCAGTGACTCCCACGAAATGATATCATTTCCTTCTACACAATTAAACATGGACATTTAGAACATTCTGGTCACACGCTGCACTGACTCCAATTAGGGAAGATTATTTGATAATAAAAGGACTGGAGGTTTCTGACTGCCTTGGACAGTTCAGGCTGCCACAACAAAATGCCATAGGTTGGGTGGGTTTAAACCACAGACATTTCTTCTCACAGTTCTGGAAGTTGGAAGTCCAAGATCAAGGTGTCAGCAGGGTGGTTTTCTGGAGGGGGCTCTCTTCCTGGTTTGCAGCTGGCCACCTTCTCACTGCATCATCACATGGCCTTTCCTCGGTGCTCACCTCTAGGGGAGAGAGCTTTGATACCTCTTCCTCTTCTAAAGATGCCAGTCCTTCAGACTAGAGCCTCATTCTTATAGCTTCATTTAATCTTAACTGCATCCTTACAGGCCCCATCTCCTAATACAGCCACACTCGGGGTTAGGGCTTTAGTGCATAAGTTTGGACTGGACACAAATATTCAGCCCATAAATCTATAACACCGGCATTTAAAGAGCAAAAGAATCACAGTCTTCAGAGTCAGACAGCCCCAGATTTAAGTCTCAGATCAGCTGCTTCCTTGTATGAGTTTCATTCACTTTCCAAACCGCCATCTTCTTACTTCTAAGGTGGGAGTTGACCTACTCTCACAAGGTTGATGGGTGGGTTTTTAAATAGGTTTCTCAGCCTCAGCACTTTTGACATTTGGGGCCAGATGATTCTTTTCCTGGGGGCCTTTCCTGCACATTGTGGGTTTTTAGCAACAGACATGGTCTCTTCCTGTTAGATGTCAGGAACACACTCCCCACCCCACCCCCACTGAGCTATCACAACCAAATTCATCTCCAGACATTGCCAGATGTTCCCAGAGGGGCAGAAAGCAACCCTCATTGAGAACTACTGCTTCAAATAGAGCAATGTGAGTAAATGCAGCTTCTGGGATATCTCGAGCATCAAAAAAAAAAAAAAAAAATGGTAGTAGTTGTTATCGACTAAGTGAAGAATAAAGATAAAGGCGAGGTTGTCTTGGGAGAGATGCTTCCTGCCTCTTTGCCTCTTTGGAAATTCCCTTGATGGGCTGCTAAGCTAGTTTGATAATCTCTTATCCTTCTGATAAAATAAAGCTCAACTGCAGAAAGCTTTATCATCAAAGAAAAAAAGGAAAGAGAAAGTGCTCACACTGCAATGTCCATAAAATCAATTTCTTACGCAAGGTCCCTGGTTGCAAAGAGGCGGAGGGCAGCCGCTCGCCCCTGCCTGTGTCCCCCGCACTGAGGATGAGATGGCAGAGTCTCGCTGCATCCCCACAGTAGCTGCAAAAGGGGCATCATCCCCCCATCCAGCAGATGAGGAAACCAAGGCTAAGAGAGATGATGTCACTTCAAGGTCATGTGATGCCACCTTCCTAAGCACCTGTCAGGCGAGACCTAGCTATAGGGTAAGGGAGTTAGAGAAGGCGAGGTTCAGAAAAGAAGGAGACCAGCACTGTACAGGAACAGATCACTTTTAATGAGGTGAGAAGGGGCAGCGATCAGATTAGTGAGCTGCTGCACTTATCCAAGAAAAGAGTAAGTATATATAGGCATGTATGTGGAAAGCTGCTGTCTTAAGGGGGCCTGTTCTTCTCCAAGGCTATTCGGAGTAGTTATCTCTTAAACGGCTGGGGCAAGGTATTTTGGAGATCAGCCAGAGGCTGGACCGGCTGCGAGCTGGGCGTAATCAACCTAACGTCCAGTTTTTACTTTGAGTGAGAGAGTTCTTTGTTTTGCATGGAATTTTGAGCCCTGTAACTTTCTTTCACTAGCAATGACCAAAGTCCCGGCTCCGTGGAGATGCCATTGTGCTGAGGAGCACCAGCCATAGGGGTGAAGACATAGTACATGGCAGGCGGTGGTCAGTGCAGAGGAGAAAAATCAAGCTGGATCTTAGGCAGCCTCATTTGTCCTAATGAAGCACCTGCCCATCCTACTGCCCCCAGGCTTCCCAGAGCTGCTTTCTCCTGGAAAGCCTCCTAGACACCAAGAACACTCTTAAAAATGGGAAAATGGCTGCACGGAGTAGGACCGAGGGCCCTTACTCCCTTCATTCACTTACTCACTCATCACCCAGGCCAGCCTCAGTGTAAGTCCTTGGAACCAGGCACACCAGGGCCCTCCTGGGACCCACACTCCAGCTGGGGCCCTGACCCTACAAGTCAGCACACACCACGTGGTCATGCCAGCTCCAGGCCTGTCTCAGCCCTGAGTCCCTTGTCTGTATGATGCAAGTGGTAACGACACTTGCTGGCCCATCCCCAGTGCTGGGGACATGCTGAGGGTTCACGTGCTTCCTCTCTGCCCAGCCGCATGATGCCTGGGGTAACCACAGTGCACAGATTAGGAAACTGAGGCCAGGAGAAGTGACAGCAGCTGCCTGACCTGAGAGTCAACAAGTGGCTTCAGGGTCAGAGGACCCCAGTGTGTGTCCAGGCTTGGTCGTTCCCCAGCTGGGTGACCTCAGCAAGCCTTTCACCACCTAGCCTTGTCCTCATCAGCAAAGTGATTGATGGTGGTACCTGCCCTGCAGGGCTGTTCAAAGGGAGAGGGAGATGGTGCTCAGAACTAATAGGACATACCTGGTGCAGAGGGACTGTGGTCACAGTGATAGCAACTCCTTGTCCGATGGTGGTCACTGCATGGGTCCTCCTGGTAGCCCTCAGATAGACATGCTCTTATAACCCTTATCCAAACATGCTGTGGTCTCCAGTTTGTAGCTGAGCAAACTGAGACAGCAGAGGAGCGTCCCCAGGCCATTTGCCCAGATCACACACAGATGTGAAAAGCAGAATCAGGATTCTGCCTTAGAGAATTCTCCCTGTGCTTTCAACTGCAAGGATTTTTTCTGTTTCCGCGTGTGTTATTGTTCCTTCTCTCTCTCTAGCTTGTTTCCTGCCACCCGTTCATACTAATCAGGTTTTATTTCCTCTTTTCCCTTTACTGGTTTGGAAATTCCATATTCTAGTCTCCCTCTTAATTGTTTGGCCTTAAAAATCGTAATAAGCACACTTGACTGAACACAGCCTAAAGCAGATCAGCATCCCTGCTCTCCCTCCCAACAGCGCAAAGACTCAGAATTTGCTTCCTCTGTGTTCTTTCCACCTCAGTGTTGTGCGTTGCAGACCTGCGGTCCCAGCCGCTTGATGTCTCCGCACTGGCTGTAATTAATACGGCCGGTGGTGCTACACCTGTCTGCTACTGTCTGCTCCAGATTTACTCATCTTTTTGCTCTCTGTTGCTGGTTTGATCCTCTCTTTCTTTCTAGGCTCAATGGCCTTCTATCTGAGTGATTTTTTTTAAATCAGTTTTTGAAAAGGTCTTGCAAGTGTCTCATTTTCTTAGAATGTATTTCTCAAAAATATACAAGCAACTCCTGCAGCTCAATTCCAGAAAAATAAACGACCTAATCAAAAAATGGGCCAAAGAACTAAATAGACATTTCTCCAAAGAAGACGTACAGATGGCTAACAAACACATGAAAAGATGCTCAACATCACTCATTATCAGAGAAATGCAAATCAAAACTACAATGAGGTACCACTTCACCCCAGTCAGAATGGCTGCAATCCAAAAGTCTACAGGCTATAAATGCTGGAGAGGGTATGGAGAAAAGGGAACCCTCTTACACTGTTGGTGGGAATGCAAACTAGTACAGCCACTATGGAGAACAGTGTGGAGATTCCTTAAAAAATTGCAAATAGAACTGCCGTATGACCTAGCAATCCCACTGCTAAGCATACACACCGAGGAAACCAGAATTCAAAGAGATACGTGTACCCCAATGTTCATCGCAGCACTGTTTATAATAGCCAGGACATGGAAGCAACCTAGATGTCCATCAGCAGATGAATGGATAAGAAAGCTGTGGTACATATACACAATGGAGTATTAGCCATTAAAAAGAATACATTTGAATCAGTTCTAATGAGGTGGATGAAACTGGAGCCGATTATACAGAGTGAAGTAAGACAGAAAGAAAAACACCAATACAGTATACTAACGCATATATATGGAATTTAGAAAGATGGTAACAATAACCCTGTATGCGAGACAGCAAAAGAGACGCAGATGTATAGAACAGTCTTTTGGACTCTGTGGGAGAGGGAGAGGGCAGGATGATTTGGGAGAATGGCATTGAAACATGTATAATATCATATAAGAAATGAATCACCAGTCTAGGTTCGATGAAGGATACAGGATGTTGGGGCTGGTGCACTGGGATGACCCAGAGGGATGGTACGGGGAGGGAGGTGGGAGGGGGGTTCAGGATGGGGAACACGTGTACACCCGTGGCGGATTCATGTTGATGTATGACAAAACCAATACAAAAAAAAAATAAATAAACAATCAAAAAAAAAAAGACTCAAAACCCATAAAGGCTCAACAACAACAATAACAAAATGTATTTCTCACTTAATTTTGAATGATTTAGCTGAGTCTAGAATTTTCCTTCGCTTATTTCATTTGGCACTAAAATATCTTACCTCCTGGCTCTCTGTCCTCTACTATTTCTAGGGAGAATCTGCTGCCTATTTATCATTCCCTGGTAAGTAATCTTCTCTCTAGCTTCTTTTTTTCTAAAAAATACTTTTTTTTTGTATTGGAATATAGCCAAACAATATGATAACTTCAGGTGAACGGTGAAGGGACTCAGTCATACATATACATGTGTTCATTTCCCCCAAACTCCCCTTGCATCCAGGCTGTCTTTGGCTACTTTTTAAAGATTTTCTTTTTTCTTGGCATGCTGCATTTTCACTACAGTATATGTCTAATCATGGTTTTAATTTTATAGAACCTTCTTGAGATTATTAGAGATGATTAAAGAGGGAAAAGGCACTGGTTTGTGGGTTGGAGGAAAGAAATTTGCCTAATATTTCAGCATGTTATTTTTATTAATAGTATCTTAATCTTTTGGGGGATGCTATAACAGAATACTATACATTGGGTGGCTTATAAACAACAGAAATTTATTTCTCACAGTTTTGGAAGCTGGGAAGTCCAAGATTGTGTGGACAGATTGAGAGCCCAAATCCTGCTTCTCTGTCCTCATATGGTGGAAGGGGCTTGGGGAGCTCTCTGGGGTCTCTTCTAAAAGGTCACTAAACCCTCTCATGAAGGCTCCACTCTCATGATCTAATCACCTCCTGAAGGTCCCACCTCCTAATACCAACATGGTGATCATGTCATGGGGTTTCAACATACGAATTTGGGAGGACACATTCAGTCTATACAAATATTCATATTAATAATAATTGATAAGCATTATAGCTAGCATATGTTGAGGGCTTACTTTATGCCAGGCACTACTCTAAGTGGTGTGTGTGTGTGTGTGTGTGTGCTCTCAGTTTATTTCATCTTTCAAAGTCCTTCTAAGGAGAGTATTAGTATTTTCCTCATTTTACAGATGAGAAAACTGAGGCAGAGCAGATGAACTCACTAGAGAAAGAGAGTTAAGTGGAAGGTGAGGGTGGCATGGACGTGGAGGTCAAGCAGGTCAGAGTTCGCATCCCCATCTGACCCCTCACCAAGCTATGTGGCCTTGAGCAAGTGACTCCCCTTTTGTGAGCCTCTGTCAAATGGGGACCTGAGGCCTGGCAGGGGCTGCAGAGATGAGCACTCCCCTTCCATCCCTGAAGTTACATTTGGTGCCAAGTCTCCGTTCTGGTTCCAGGCACCCTTGGGGCTGGGATGCCCAGAGAAAGGGACGGTCCTTTGGAGAGAGTCAGGGGCTGCCTGGGCCACCTTCTGGGAATTGCCAGGAGTCTAGGGGGCCCAGAAACCCTAGGGATATGAAATACTAGTGTCACTGCTAGAGTCCAAAGCCCCCATGGCAGGGAGCATCAGAACCTCATCACCAGCTCTGCAACCATCCTCAGAGTGGTGAGCTCTGCAGATGAGGCTGGCCTCCAGAACACAAGGATATCTTTGAATACTTCTTAATGAAAAACATATTTACACCCAAGCCAAAATTATATTGTCAGCAGTTAATTATCACTTGTCAGACAAGTGTATGCCCAGATTGTGGGTTTAATTTTCATATAGGTTTGCAAAAGCCTTGTTCCTCTGGTTTGATGAGGTCTTTGAGAGAGAAAGAGAGGCATTCATTGTTGGAAAGAATCCTTTTTTTAAAATCAGATTTTTAAATAAACAGGTTTCCTTGGTGTCTGAGTCAGGGTTCTTTGCAAGTAACAAAAAAACATTCAGTGTAGTTTAAACAGAGAGAAAGAAGCTGAAGTGGGGGGGAGGGGGCATTCCAGGGCCAGGAAAGTGTATGGGCCCCATCCTGGCCAGGGCCTGACTCTGAGAAAGTAGGAAGAACTTCGGACTGAGTGGGGCTATAAAAACAGAGAAAGACAAGGCAGCCATTCACTCACCAGGGGGTCAGAGCCACCAGCTAGAGCGCTGTGTGTCTGGTGAGAAGGAAAGGCAGAAAAGGGTAACTTAGGGGCTGGTGGTTCAGGCAGGTTTGGGTGCATTAAACTCAGGCAAGGAGCTGGGAGCAGATGGATGGCCCATTGCGGAGCTGGGCAAGAGGTGCATCTCTTTTTTTTAAGTCTTTTAAAAAATTATTTAATTTTAATTCACATGAATCAGTCATGGGTGTACATGTCTTAAAGACAAAGTTGTTGTAAATTCAGCCCAGACCCAACCCACATCAGTCAAGAGAAAGGACTTGTGCCCTACCAGGGGGCACCTCTCCCCAGCTCACAGGAAGGCTCACCTGGCAGAGTTCCCCAATGCCAGCATCCCTCCAGCTACCAGTGCGCCTGCTGGAACAGGAATTCTGCTGAGGGTTTCCCCAGGTGTGATGCTTGCAGCCCGGGATAAGAACTCGGAAGTCTGAGTGGCTGGTGGCATCAGTGATGTGACGGCTGGCTGGTGATGAGGAAGCCGTAGGGGCGGATGAGCCGAGCTGGGAGGGCAGGACTGGGGCAGAGGGCTGTCAGTGTGTGTCCTGGTCTCCTGGGGTCCATGCAACCCCAATACCGAGCCGCTCAGAGCTCAGAACGGGAAGGAGAAATGCAAGTGGAATCCATGCTGCTGCTGCTGCCAAGTCGCTTCAGTCGTGTCCGACTCTGTGCGACCCCAGAGATGGCAGTGCTGGCAGAGGCATGGGAAGGTCACCTCACTACTCAGCATCCAGGTGGCGCTAGTGGTAAAGAACCCGCCTACCAATGCAGGAGACATAAGAGCTCCCTGGGTTGGGAAGATCCCTTGGAGTAGGAAACAGCAACCAGCTCCAGTATTCTTGCCCGAGAAATCCCATGGATGGAGGAGCTGGCAGGCTATATACAGTCCCTGAGGTCACAAAGAGTTGGACACAATTGAAGTGACTTAGCACACACTGTCTGGAATGCCCCAGAACAGTCACACTGCATGAGAACCGTGTAGGGAGTGCTCAGAGCACCGCCCTGGGTCCTGAGGAGCCAGCTGGGAGCCCTGGCCCAGTGCCTGGCATCTGTGTGAAGCTGGGCAGTTCCTGAGCCAGGCCTGCGACCCCCTTGTGAGAATAGGAGTGTCCCTAGAAACTGCTCCAGCAAAGGTCCATCTAGTCAAGGCTATGGTTTTTCCAGGAGTCACATATGGATGTGAGAATTGGACTATAAAGAAAGCTGAACACTGAAGAATTGATGCTTTTGAACTGTGGTGTTAGAGAAGACTCTTGAGAGTCCCTTGGACTGCAAGGAGATCCAACCAGTCCATCCTAAAGGAAATCAGTCCTGGGTGTTCATTGGAGGGACTGATGTTGAAGCTGAAACTCCAATACTTTGGCCACCTGATGTGAAGAACTGGCTCATTTGAAAAGACCCTGATGCTGGGAAAGATTGAAGGCGGGAGGAGAAGGGGATGACAGAGGATGAGATGGTTGGATGGCATCACTGACTCTATCGACATGAGTTTGAGTAAACTCTGGGAGTTAGTGATGGACAGGGAGGTTTGGCATGCTACGGTCCATGGGGTCACAAAGAGTCAAACACGACTGAGCGACTGAACTGAACTGAACTGAGAAGCTGCTCCATAGGACTGCTGTGACAAGTAAGGGACAGCATCTCATTGAGGACAGCGTCTCACACGGGAAGCCAGCGTGCAGGGAGCTCACTGCCTCAGCAAATGTCCACCAGAGCCCACCTGGGGGGCCCGTCTCAGCAACAGGGAGAAGCTCAGGTTCTAGAAAGAGAAGACACCCCAACATTAATGACGGACTGTGGTGCGGACGCAGATAGTAAGAGTCAGGAGTAAAACGCCGCGGGGAGAGGGGAGAGGGTGTTGAGGTTCACTGTTGACAGGGGTCAGGGAACGTCAGAGCAGGTGACACTGGGGCAAAGACCTGAAGGAGGGGAGGGAGGGAGCGGGTAGACACAGGAAGTGGCTTCAGGCAGAGGGAGGGCCCGGGCCAGGCCTTGAGGAGGAGCAGGCGCTGGGCTCCTGGTCCAGGAAGGATGGAGGGCTGGGAGCAGGGAGGGAGTGAGGGGGATGGGCTCGGGGTGGGGGAGACGCAGGGCCCGGGGCCACCCTCAGCGTGGACTGTGTCCTCATGAGGCAGGAGCCCTGGTGTGTGGAGCAGAGCAGGGGCGGCCCCTCCCTGAGTCTCACAGGGTCACCCAGGTCCTGCGGGGAGAGTGACGGGAGCGGAGACAGGGCAGAGGCAGGGACCAGGCAGGAGCCCGCTGCCCCGGTCCAGGCGAGATGGTGGACCAGGGTGAGGGACTGAAGATCAGGAAAAGATCCCAGGTGTGGAGTCACGTGAAGGTTGAGCTAATAGGCCCCAGGGATTATTCACTCCATAAATTGTAATAATTATTTGTTCTTAAAACTTCATACTATTTCACCCAATATCCTCTTATAAGAGGCTACTTTAACCTTTGTTATTTTGAAGGGTTGCTTGTTTTTATATTATATCCTAATGTACGCTGACAGTTATGCCAATTCTAAATTAATCATAAAGTAATACTTCTATATGTGTATGTGTTCAGCCATTCAGTAGTGTCCAATTCTTTGGGACCCTATGGACTGTGGCCTGCCAAGCTCCTCTGTCCATGGGATCTTTCAGGCAAGAATCCTGGAGTGCGTTGCCATTTCCCACTCCAAGGGATCTTCACGACCCAGGGACTCAACCTGAGTCCCTTGTGTCTCCTGCATTGGGAGATGATTTCTTTACCACTGCGCCACCTGGAAAGCCCCATACTTGTATATAAGCAGGAAAAAGAGTGAAGAAAGTAAAAACAACTGTCTTTGGGAAGGAAGCTATCAGCGATTTATAACCTTTTTTATATTAATGTTTGCACTTTCCAAACATTAAGTAGGCATCATTCACATTGAGGGGAAAGGTCAGTGTTATTAAGGAGAGTGCCGGGCCCTGGCCAGGACACCCTGTCCCAGGCTGTATCCCAGGCTCCGGACTCACTGAGTATCTGTCTCGCCCAATTAGCCCTTTATTACTGATCGTTTTGTTCTCTAATTGTCTGCCCTGCATAATTTAGCACGCTCATACACTGTCTTGTTCTCACACATTTAATTTAGTGTCTCTCAGCCTCAGTTTCTCAGCGCCAAGTGCAAATGTGGCAGAAAGGGAGATCTCTAGTGGCCTCTCAACCCCAGCCCTCCCTCGGGGCCTGAAGTAGTAAAGCTGACTCTACACTAGGCTCTGTGCTCAGCCCTTTGCATGATTGGCTCATTTAATCAACAATCTATAAAGGAGGCATTAAGATGAAGATACAGAAGCACAGAAACTTATCCAAGGTCACACAGCTCAGAAGTCAGCCTTGAGCCCTGGCAATCTGCTCCCTAGTCCCTGCTCTTCCTGTTCCACTGGATGTGCCTGGACCCTGTGCCAGAGGCTTGAGAAACTATCAGAGTAATAATAATGGAATCCGTCACTGAGCGTCACAGGTGTTACCACATCTAAGTCTGGCCCCCACCCCCTAAGGCAGACATTTGTATCTTCAGCTCACATATGAGGGCCCTGAGCTCAGAGATGTTAAGTGACTTCCCCAAGGTCCCATAGGGAGGACATGGCAGAACCCGGATTGGAAAACAGGCCAAAGCCTGTGATCTAACGAGGGGGTGGGGCTCGGGGCCGTTGACAGGGGGTGAGCCTCCTCCATCAGGGTTTGCAATCAGATGCAGCCACACCCCAGGAGATGCCCCAGAGGTTAAAGGTGAGATGCTGTCCTGAGCACAGGCTGGGAAAGAGCAGGAGGTGCAGAGTAGGGATGAAGGGAGCCTGGAAACCAAAGGGCCAATGTATCTGGACCTAGATGGGCTCCCTGCAGGGGCCCAGGTGCTGAGAAGGGCAGCATCACTTTATGGCCAAATCGTCTACCTGGTGGAGACTGTTAGGTACAGTGATGTGGCTGGCCGCCGCCGAGACTCTGGGGGGAATGACGATGGGTCCTAAATCTAGCAGGAGTTTCTTTCTCAGCACAGTTGTCTAGCTGTCATTATCATGGCTGATAACATTTTGACAGCCATCAACTCAGAAAGTCTGGATGGGGCCCTGGAGAACGGAGAGGCCTGGGATGGCTTGGACAGGATTTACAAGGGAAGAAGGGGTGACTCGAAACCTTGGGGAGACTCAGGTTGGGAGGCTGCCAGCCTGACCCACAGGTGGGGCATTTCATAGTCCCAGAAGCTATACTCACTGAATGTTAGAATCAGAGGATGTTAATGCCAAGTGGGAGAATAAATGTTATAATCTTTGAAGATGAAAAATGCTCTCTCCCCCGCCCTCTTGGGTCTCTTCCTGTTGCCCATCACCAGGTGAGCCCCCAGTGCCTAGATCATAGGCTGGCAGAGAGAAGGTGCTCAGCAAACTGTTGGGTGAGAGATTGGTTGCCTGAGTGGGCCTCAGTTTCTCCATCTGTATATGAGGAAGTCAACTCCAGGGTCTCTCTCCCATCCCCCTTCCTCTCCCCACCCCAAGGCCATCTCTCTGGGAACCCGGAACAGCCGAGAAGACTGGAAATAGTGGGCATTCTCACAGATCTGAGGAGGGGCCTGCAGAGGTGACGGCCAAGCCCTCATCCTGCAGGGCTGGGCTGCAGGTTTCAATTCACACTTGGTACCCAAGTTGACATTGTGGTGCTGGCCAGGAGCCTCGCATGCAGTTATTAAATGTGATGTGCTGTAGGTGTATAATTGTTGGAAGTGTTTTTGCATACTTCATTAAAACTATAAATATAGAGTGCATTATCATATGCTATGTTCTGTGTTAAGGATGTAATGTGTCTATTATTTTCCCTCAAGATGAAGATTGCCAATTCATGATCAAGGAATAATTGATACTATTGACTACACTGTTTATTCATCAATTGGGAAAGAAATGGCAGCCTCGATGGTGGCTAAAACTCCCTACACTTCAAATGGGTCCTGGGGTCCTGGAGTTCCAGGAGGGACAGAGAAAGTTCAGGAAAGAGGTCAGCTGCAGCTACCAGCCTGGACCGGCTGACAGTCAGGGCAGGAGGGGCTACCTGAGCACCAGCCTGTGGCTCCAACCAGGGCTCTGCAGGGGATAAGAGCTGGATCCTCATCTGTTCTCACTCACCTGCAGTCACTCCTCAGCCTCAGTTTCCTTGGCTGTAAAATGGGGATGAAAGCAGCTCCCTCCTCGCAGGGTGGCTATGAGGATTAGGGGAGTGTATGCAGTGAAGTGTGCCCAGGACACACAGCAAGTGCTCAGTGGTGTGAACTGATATTCTTGCTGTTGTCACCCAGGACTGAGGCAGAGGAGGTACATGGGCCCATTTCTCAGATGGGATTAATCACTGTGACGGCTCCTGGCTGCTGACACACCCTTGAGCCAGGCACCTGTACATCTGACCCAATGGCCCCTTCACAAGTGCCCTATATGTCAGGTGCTGTTCCAGCCCTCTCTACTGGGGGAGGCTGTGCTTTGGGTGGGTCAAGTATTTCCCAGGTCACACAGCCCACAGAGGGCAGAGGGTCAGAGCAGAGCTTTGAGGCTAGGCCACCACTCCACACCCCATGTGTCCTGTGACACTCAATCACAAACGCTGATGAGGAGGGGGTAGACACTCATGATTGCCCACCCGGTAGCCCACCCCTCCTTCCTTCCCTTGAAGAGCCCTGTGTTTGTCCTGCAGCAACAGGCTCAGACCTGGTGGAACTCCCCAGCCCAGGGGTGAACCCAAGCCTGGCACCCCAACCCCCTTCTCCAGAGACTGTTTTAGATATGACAGTATGACCCAGAGCTGGTCATTGAGATGTGAGGGAAAATCTGCTGGTAGAGGGACTGCTTCTGGGAATCATTTTTTCTGGCTTAACTCCACTCCCTTCTTAACTTGAATGCTATTGTAGGAGGTGTGATGTTTGGAGCTGTGGCAGCCATCCTGCAACCATGAGGCAAAAAGCTAATGACAAAGAGTGAACACAGTCAAGGATAGCAGAGAGGAGAGAGGAAAGAGCCAGGACTTTGTTGACATCTCCGAGTATCTGACCAAGCAGTAACCACCTCTTTTAAAATACCTGGTTACGTGAAAATATTTCACATCTTAATTGCCTGAACCACTGTTTTTGAGTTTTCCGTTACACACTCCCCAATGCGTCTTAACTAATAGAAGTGATTTCTACATGCCCATCACTCACATACCATAACCCCCACCACACAAGGTCATAGTCACTTGTCCACATCTGTTGCCCTGATAGAGCCTAGAGTCCTGGAGTTGGAGGTTGTGTTTTGTCGATCTTGTAGCTCCCAAGTGTCTCTATCCCTGGTGATTCCCAGTTATTAATACCGTAGCATAAATGATGTGAAGGATGGAATTAATGAATGAAAGAACAATTCACAAACAAGTGTAGTAAATGTGTGTTTTGTAAACTGCAAAGCACTGAGCCCAGTGTGGGGTTCGGTTCCAGCATGTGGATAAGATGCAGAAGGGAAGAGGGTGTTGGATGGAGAGCAGGGTTTAGAGAAAAAGATTCTTCGAGAGGGACTGAGGCTGTGCCTTCTTCCCAGACATCCTCCTGCCTCTGTGTCCTGCTGGCCCGGGGGTCAGGTCCTGCCGTTCCCCTGGGCTGCTGGAGTGTTCCACAACCATTACCTCTCTCTCTCCCCAAATAGACCCTGAGAGACAGGCTTTGTGCTCTGTCATTTTCTCTCTAAAAAATTGCCGTGAGAAACCAAATGGTTATCATTACTCCAGCTGCTGCAATTCTTTGCTGTTATTTTTAAAGGTGAAAGAGGAGTGGACCCTGGGAGAGGATGCGGTAAGGAGGAGTGGAAAGAAACTGTTCAGGGCAAAGGGCTTTCTGAATTTCAGCTCCCAGCTTTGCAGGGAGACTGGATTAAGGGATCAAATCAAATGAATTTTGCCATCAGAGTGAGAGATCTGTCTCCCCCACCACCACCCCTCCCCGCCAAATGCCTTATTTTGACAGTTGGCTTCAAGAGATTTGACAGAATTCATTTTTCTAGCAGACAAGAAAGATCAAGGTATTAAACAAAATGCATTCCACCGTGAGAGCTCTGTTAACTGCTTAACTTAATAGAGGTGAGTTTGTGGCAAATGTGGGAAGTCATCTCTTTGTGGAAACTTGCCCATGGAAATTTGCCTGTGGCAGAGAGGGGAGGCAGTGGGCAGGCAGGGCAGAGGTGGAGATGGCCAGGCCCTCCCGGGTCCTGCCCTCAGGGTCACCCTGGGGAAGCCAGCCACAGAGAGCCTCGACCTCGGGGCTCAGGACCGGCCACTCCTCCACTCTGGGCCTCGGGTTCCCTTTAGCACACAGGATGCTGTGTGTGGTTTTCTCTAAAAGCTGCCATATTTCAAGTAGACGCGTGTTCTGTGTTATCTCACTTTGTCCCCACGACAACCCTTAAGCACTTCACCGAGTCAGACGGGGGTGTCGCTTACCTGCTCTGACTCTCGGGTTCCTCATCTGCACAAACAGACCTGTTGAGATTGACCAGCAGGGAAGAGTGACAGTTCAGGGAGCCCATGGATGGAGGCGGGGTACGCAGCAGGCCTTCAGCTGGCTGTCCTTAGTCGACAGAAGGCGGTGTGGAGTGAGGGGAGAGAGGGGGCTTTGGAGACGATCCTTGGGTGGAGGGGTCAGTGGCGCATGGAAGCATCTGGCAAGTTGCATCCAGTGAGCAGCATTAGCCGAGGTGAATTCACCGGCTCTGAGCCACGCAGCCCTGGCTCACACCGCTACTTGCCCTGTGCCCTCGGGCCCTTTCTCCTCTCTGTGCGTCAGTTTCCCCATCAGATCCTCAGGGGTGGTAACCACACCACCCTCACGGGCTGGGCCAAGGAGCAGCACATGGAAGGAGTGGCTGAGATGGTGACTTGACTATGAGGACGCCGATACTGATGAAGGTTCTTCCCCCAGGAGTGATGGGCGGTCTGTGTCTGGCTTACTGTGCTTTGCGTCAGCCCTACAGAGAATACCCTACTTTGCTCTCTTGCTTCACCCGTGGAACCCCACAGCCCTCCACACACACTGAACTCCTCCAGCCCTATCTGAACCCTGCCTGGGTCCTAAGCATTGGCGTCTGGAGTTCATATTCAGTAATAAAGCCAGCAGAACAGGGAGGGCCTCACTGCTCAAGTCTGAGGTCATAAGTTCAGGCCCCGGCCTCAGCTAGAGCAGGTACAGAAGAAGCCATTCCACTCCAGGCTGGTAGCCCTCAGCACGCTCCTCCCGCCCTCTGAGTCACTTTTCCGAATCAAGGACAGGGTAAGAATTAACCTTTAGGGCGTTGTGAGAGGTGAACCCAGCAGGACCTCAGGAAGCAAGCAGTCATTTCCTCCCCACCTAACCCACCCATCAAATCCTGAAAGATGATGCTGTGAAAGTGCTGCACTCAATATGCCAGCAAATTTGGAAAACTCAGCAGGGGCCACAGGACTGGAAAAGGTCAGTTTTCATTCCAAGCCCTAAGAAAGGCAATGCCAAAGAATGCTCAAACCACTGCACAATTGCACTCATCTCACACACTAGTAAAGTAATGCTCAAAATTCTCCAAGCCAGGCTTCAGCAATATGTGAACTGTGAACTTTTAGATGTTCAAGCTGGTTTTAGAAAAGGCAGAGGAACCAGAGATCAAATTGCCAACATCTTTTGGGTCATTGAAAAAGCAAGAGAGTTCCAGAAAAAAAGCTACTTCTGCTTTATTGACTATGCCAAAGCCTTTGACTATGTGGATCACAATAAACTGTGGAAAATTCTGAAAGAGATGGGAATACCAGACCACCTGACCTGCCTCTTGAGAAATCTGTATACAGATCAGGAAGCAACAGTTAGAACTGGACATGGAACAACAGACTGATTCCAAATCGGGAAAGGAGTATATCAAGGCTGTATATTGTCACCCTGCTTATTTAACTTCTATGCAGAGTACATAATGAGAAACGCTGGATTGGAAGAAACACAAGCTGGAATCAAGATTGCTGGGAGAAATATCAATAACCTCAGATATGGAGATGACACCACCCTCATGGCAGAAAGTGAAGAAGAACTAAAAAGCCTCTTGATGAAAGTGAAAGAGGAGAGCGAAAAAGTTGGCTTAAAACTCAGTGTTCAGAAAACTAAGATCATGGCATCTGGTCCCATCACTTCATAGAAAATAGGTGGGGAAACAGTGGAAACTGTTTTTTGGGCTCCAAAATCACTGCAGATGGTGACTCCGTTCAGTTCAGTTCAGTCATTCAGTCATGTCTGATTCTTTGCGACTCCATGAACTATAGCACGCCAGGCCTCCCTTTCTATCACCAACTCCCGGAGTCTACCCAAACCCATGTCCATCGAGTCAGTGATGCCATTCAACCATCTCATCCTCTGTTATCCCCTTCTCCTCCTGCCCTCGATCTTTCCCAGCATCAGGGTCTTTTCAAATGAGTCAACTCTTCTCATCAGGTAGCCAAAGTATTGGAGTTTCAGCTTCAACATCAGTCCTTCCAATGAACACCCAGGACTGATCTCCTTTAGAATGGACTGGTTGGATCTCCTTGCAGTCCAAGGAACTCTCAAGAGTCTTCTCCAATATCACAGTTCAAAAGCATCAATTCTTCGGCACTCAGCTTTCTTTATAGTCCAACTCTCACATCCATATATGACCACTGGAAAAACCATAGCCTTGACTAGATGGACCTTTGTTGGCAAAGTAATGTCTCTGCTTTTTAATATGCTATCTAGGTTGGTCATAACTTTCCTTCCAAGGAGTAATCATCTTTTAATTTCATGGCTGCAATCACCATCTGCAGTGATTTTGGAGCCCAGAAAAATAAAGTCAGCCATTGTTTCCACTGTTTCCCCATCTATTTGCCATGAAGTGATGGGACCAGATGCCATGATCTTAGTTTTCTAAGATCTAGTTTTCTGATGGTGAAATTAAAAGACACTTGCTCCTTGGAAGAAAAAGCCTCTAATGTGACCTCCAAATGCTGCCTCTAAGGGAGGTTCCCCACAGTCACAGGGGTACAGGGAGAGGTTGAAAGAAGACGAGACCTCAACCAGCAGCTGCCCCTGTGAATCAGGCTCCCATCCGCTCTGCCTCACCTGTGGACAGAATGCACTTTCAAAGTGTGGCTTCCAGGTGAGTCACACATCACGTATTTGCTGATATGTGCTACTTGCCTGGAGAACGCCAGGGACAGGGGAGGCAGGTGAGCTGCCGTCTATGGGGTCGCACAGAGTTGGACACGACTTAAGTGACTTAGCAGCAGCAGCAACAGCAGCTACTTCATACTATGTAAATATTTGAGTCCCATCCCAAGATCTGTGATTCTGTCATAGCATTTCTTCATTTTTCAGTCTTCTGGAAGCTTCCCAGCAGAAGAGAGGCCTGGGCTCCCCTGGGCTCTGAGAAGCTGGCACAGGATGGATACAGGCCCAGGTGACCGTGCGTCATAGAGCAGGTGTGACCCCGCCCACAGGTGCGGGGCCCTTAGGAGTGTGCCTCCCAGGACACACTGAACACAGCTGGTGGGATTTGGTCTTACCCCTTCCTGCCTTGTGGAAGGATGAGAGGGAGGGAGGAAATTGAATGAATGAGCAGTTGACTGCCTTCCCCCCACAGCAGTCTTTGAGCAAAAGCCATGCCTACCATCATGACCCCAGAGCCTGGTATATGGGGGGCCCAGGAGAAATGTTTCTTGAATAAATGCCTACAGTATTGAAACCGTTAGGTGCCATTTGGGAAGGCCCTGAAGATCTTTGGTCCTTATGTCCCCGAGCAGAAATCATTCAGTGAGAGGCAAAGTGATAGGTAAGAAGTGATTTATTAGAATAGGATGCTTGTGTGGCTTACAAGTGGGCTGGCAAGAGGGTGCTACCCCAAGAACTTACTGGGCTATAGTTTTATAATCAAAGGGAAAGTGGGGAGAGGGAAGAAGAGCATCTTCTTCCTCGTTCTTGAATAGATGTCATGCTTCCATCATCAGCTCCTCCTCCAGGATGGGCAGGGGAGTTTTCTTGTCCCTACATGGTCAAGCCAGGACTGTCTCGATACAATGAGGGTCTTTACTTTGAAATGTCACCTTTCCGTAAATCACTGTTTTTATGTGTGCGGAGAGCGTGTCCTGGGTTTCATTAACTTACTGAGCTCACTGGGCAGAATGAGGCTCTCATGCCACCACTGTTTTATTGTTTGGGGCCTGTCTGGCTTCTGCTGCGTGGTTTGTTGCTAAGCAAGCCTGCTTGGTTCCGCAGTTAAGCAAACCTGCTTTTTTGAGTAACCATTAACTAACAGGGGGTCTCCCATGTTTTTCCTACCTACAATCCCCTAGTGGGACTAAGTATTTAACCACCTACTTTGTCCCCTTCCTCTGTCCCTGTCAGTATCACTGGTGGAGAAGCCTTGGGGAGCTGACTGGAATGCAGCTCTGTGTTCACAATGCTGCCGGACTGATGAAGCCAGTGCTGCAGCCAGACCAGCCGCCGTTAATGAGCAAACTGCAGGGGCCTGGATGGGCCCCTTGGTGGTCCACAGAGGCCCTGCACCTGCCCCTACACCCACAGCTTGTCTTAGGCCTGGTAGGTCTTGCTGGATTCTTACCGGCATGCGTGTGTGTGCTCAGCCACTTCAGTCATGTCTGACTCTTTGTGACCCTGCGGACTGTAGCCCACCAGGCTCCTCTATATGGGATTCTCCAGGCAAGACGACCGTAGTGGGTTGCCATGCCCTCCTCCGGGGGTCTTCCCAACCCAGGGATCGAGGCTGCATCTCGAGTCTGCTACACTGGCAGGTGGGTTCTTTACCACCAGCGCCACCTGGGAATTCTCACTGGAGGACTCTCCAAATTGGCCGTGGGTTCCAAGGCAAGGACGGTGGAGAGAGCAGAAACTCTCCTTGGACAGCCCCTGCTGGTCCCTTCACTAGAAACAGCATTTATTGAGCTCTGATCCTGAGTGGGACATTGTACTGAGTAGCTTATTCCCATTATCCCATTTAAAAGTCACAACAGCCTAGTCAGCTATTAAAGATGCTTTTTTTTTTTTTTTTGACAGAGAAGGAAACCAAGCCTCATACATGGGTGCTGCTCACCTAAAGCAGAGCCAAGGCTCATTGATGTCTTACTCCCCTGGCCTAGTCTACAGCTTCACTCTGGAAATGCTGCCCATGTGCAGTATAAATGCTATCGTGTGCACCAGGTTCTCGCCCCAGCAGTGGGTTTCGAAGGTCACCTGGTCCTCCCATCATAGTTCCTGCCGCAGTGAGAGCCGAGCTGAGGCTGGGAGCTGATCTGCTCAGCCCAGCTCTGCGCTCTGTGCCCTGTGAGGCCAGCTCTTGCCGGGCAGTGGGGCCACCTCCAGGCCCCGGACGGCTGCCATCCAGCAGTTTGGCTGATGGCATGGCGCTGAGAGTCTGGAAGGTGCAGATGCCACGGTGATGGGGCTGAGTCGGTGCCCAGCCAGGTCACAGAGTAACAAAACCGGCAAATCATACAGCAGCCACTGTTAGCCGACACAGAGGAACAGCACGTACCGAGAACTTTACCTGTGTAATCTCATTTAATCTTCCCAGCAACCTTGGAAGTCATTTATCCAAGGTTATCTGATGGAGAAGAGCATTAAACCAAAGCCCCAGTCACTCCAGGGCTCCTGCTCACACCGCTGTGCTGGGCAGGTAAACAAACAAGAGAACTCACACAGCTCCGCCTTCGCCATCAGTGGACACCAGCCCATCTGGTGTCGTCAGAGCTGGGGGCCTTTCCAAAGCCACCAGCCCTGGGCCACCCAGTGCAGTAGCCCCTGGCCACGTGCCACCCTTGAGCTCATGAAGTAAGGGTGGCTGGCCTGAACTAGGCTGTGCTATTGGCGTCAATGACACCCAGAGTTTAGGGTTTAGCACAGAAAACAAAATGTATAATATCTCACTATTAATATTTTAATATTGATCGCAGTTTCCAATGATATATCGCAGTGGTCCACAACATTTCTGGCACTGGGGGCCGGTTTCGTGGAAAACAGTGTCTCCATGACATGGACCGAGGAGGTGGAGGCTGGTTCAGGTGATAACGTGAGCTATAGGGAGTGATGGGGAGGAACAGATGAAGCTTTGCTTGTGTGCTACTCACCTCCTGCTTTGTGGCCTGGTGGTTGGAGACCCCTGATATATTGGGCTAAATAAAATACATTCTGAAAGTAAATTTCAGTTTCTTAAATTTTTTAGCATGCCTACTACAAAATTTAAAACTACATGCATGACTCCGATTGTATTTCTATTGGAGGGTGTTGATCGTGACCCAAGTTCAAGTAGGCTGCTGATGTACCAGCTAGAGGGGAGGAAATGCTCCCTGGTCATCTCTGGAGCCCCACTTAAGCCCAAGGCTGTGCTCCAAAGCAGAGACCACCGCCAGCATCCTGGATGCAGACCTCACCCACGTGATTCCACTGCCTCTTCCTCCGTGCACCCTCACGGCAACCAGGACACAAAGCAGGCTTCTCATGAAATGCTGTTGGTGGAGCCACAGACAACTGCTGTCACCAGCCTCATCACGCAGAGGAGGAAACCAAGGCTCCTTTTTTGAGAGATGCAAAAACTGAAGCTTAAAGCGATTAAAAAAAAAAAAAAAACTCACTCTAGTTCCCGTGGCTGATGAGAGGTAAGGCCAATAAAAACAATGGTCTCTCCATAACCAAAGCCCCCACTACCCGAGATAACCATATGAGTGGTGGGGACCGGAAGGGGTGAGCCTGGAGGCAGGGGCTCCCTGGGGGCTTCTAGGTGTTCACAGTAACAAGACCAAGAGTAAACAAGGTGGAGGCTGGGGGAGGAAAGGTGGGCAAAGAGCTGGAGGGTGAAAGGGGGTCTGGGAAGCTGAGAGCCCAGGGCATTGACAGGAGCAGAACTGAGGACCCGACAGACGCAGAGAGGAGACAGGAAGGGGCACGGGGAGGGCTGGGCCACACTGGTCACCAGAGCTGGCCTCCGATGGATCAGCTGGGAGTCCTGGCCGCCTTATGCCGAGACCCCCACGGAGTCCCAGGGGGAAAAGCGAGGCGGAAACCCGAGCTTCGGTTAACAAGCTCTGCTCCTGATTGATTGCTGATCCTCAGGAGGGCTAATTAGCTTTGCATAAACCATCACTGTGGGTAATGACCGTCTGGATAAACACTCAAGGGGTGCCCCGGGGGCCTAGAGGGTCACGGGAGGAACTCAGAACATCCTCAGACTCAAGGAGGACAGGGACTTCTGAGTCAGGCAAACCCGGGCCCTGTCCTGGCTGCAGCCAGTCACCAGCTCCGGGACTCTGCGCTTAACCTGGCTGAGCTCAGCATCCACGTGTGTAGATCAGGGCTGACAACAGTAGCCTGAGAGAGCCCATAGACGCAGAGAGTGTTTACAGACAGTGCTCTCATCCTGACGTCACCAGAAGCGTGTAGAGTGAGAGTCTGCCCCTCCCTCCCGGGCTCCCTCCTGCCCCCCGCCCCTCCTCCCCACACAGCCCAGCTGTCACACTCACCTCGCACCCGCTGGGCATCATTCCTGGGACCTGCAGGCACCTCTCCATGAGCGCTCTCATACAACCCTGTGAAGTAAGATTTTATTCTTAATATGAGTCTTATTTGATAAATGAGAAAACAGATTCAGAGCAGTGATATCAAACCACACAGCTGGTGAGGGACAGCGTGGGACTGAAACCTAGCTTGTGGGACTCCACCGCCCTTTGATCTTTGTTTTCCCAGCTCGCACGCAGCCCAGGCCAAATCTCCCTGCAGGGCTGTCTGGAGCAGGAGGCTGACTAGGGCTGGACAGCAAACTCCTCCCTCCTCCATCTGTTCTGGACCAACCCTTACCCTTACCCTAGTAAATACACAGCTTCAGGGTCTCCCCAGGTGCAGACAGCACCGCATGGAGACACAAGCCCTTTAAACAGGCGATTTACAGGCTTCCCTGGTGGCTCACATGGTAAAACGTCTGCCTGCAGTGCAGGAGACCCGGCTTCGATCCCTGGGTTGGGAAGATCCCCTGGAGAAGGAAATGGCAACCCACTGCAGTACTCTTGCCTGGAAAATTCCATAGACTGAGGAGCCTGGTAGGCTACAGTCCATGGGGTCACAAAGAGTCGGACACGACCGAGCAACTTCACTTTCACTATACGGGCCTGACACACAGATTTCTACAAGCAGCACCAAGATCAGTGTCAATGCTTCCCTGACTAAGATTATGCCCTTGAACAGCTCCTTCCCCTTAGAGAGACCTGCGCTCTGTCCTGTCAATTACCCAGATATGGAGTCAGCTCACATCAGGGCCTGGGGAAGGCAGGATGAGACGGTGGGCTGTGCCAGGCTGGCGTGGACTCCGTGTGTCTCCTTTAAGATTCAATGCTCCGGTTCTCCCACTTTCCCTCTCTGCACCTCAGCTTCCTCATCTGAAAGGTGGAAATAATAACAGCACTGGCTCAAATGGTGGTCCTGTGGGCCAAGTTGACATATGGAAAGAGCCAAGGCCCCCACCACGTGCGTGAAACAATCGGCATGCGATAGTAGCAGTGAGTAGCTTAAATGCACTCGTCCCTCCCCCCCAGCCCCAGCCACCACGCTGTCACCGCATCCCACCTCCACGACTCACACACCTTCTCCGGGAGCCCTGCCCTCACTCTTCATGGGCACTGACTCAGAGGCCTCAGGGTGAGACCCCAGGGATGGTCGAATTTCTCAGGGGCCTCTGGAAACCAGAGCAGCTTTGGAGGCCCAAAGGGAAGTTCAGAGAAGCTAAGTTACTCAACAGCTACTGAAAGTGAGGACCCCAGGATGCATTTACTGTTAGGTGACTGAATCCTTCTCCCAGATCTCAGCCAGAGCCCACCATTGGGGTTGCCGGCTATGGAAGGGGATGCACTCTTCTGATCCAAGTAGACCCCCAGCCTATCAGCCCGACCACTGCTACCCTTTAGTAGAGGACTGTGCGTTCGTTCTTTCATTCAGCGATTCTTAAAGGAGAATAAGAGATGAAAGTGAACGAAGCACTCTTTGTCCTCTAGAATTTTATAACCTGTTTCTTACACTATTGCTCCCGGGGTCCTGACCTTCACTAGCTGCTCTGATGAAGGTCAGCGTGGAGGAATTAGGTTGGACCTCAGGAAGAACTTTGGGAGGAGGGACAGTTCATTGCAATGGTTATAGGCGCAGACTCTGAGAACGACAGACCTGGGACTGTACCCCAGCTCCAAGGCCAGCAGCTGTGTGTCCTCAGGCAACTAAACCTCCCTGAGCGCCACATCCCTCACCTGAAAAGTGGAGAGAACAGTATCTGCTCTGTCTGGGGGAGAGCCGCTCAAGGTGAGTGCTCACTTCAGAGCAGCCTTTATTCTCAAGCGGACAGTCGGGCTTTGGGGAAAGAACCAGGCACACCCTGACTCCACTGCCTACGGCCTCATTTGACCTCTCTAGAGCCTCGGTTTCCTCATCAGTGAAATGAGGAAAACAGAGCTTGACCCTCGGGAGGGGACTGGGGGAGGAGGTGGGGAGGAGGAGGCAAATTGGAACCTGGAGCACCAAACCCAGGTCTACCCTCCCCCACGGGAACTATCAGCTCCCCCTCCCCCTCCATCTCCACCTTGGTGTTGGGGTCCCATGTAGGGAGGAATGGGGGGGAAGTGCAAAGATGAAGTCTCAGTCACACCCCAGTCCAGGGGTCGCTGCCTCAGTTCCCCCAAATGTTGTCTAGTCTCTGGGGCCCCCTCCAGTGACAGAGAGCTCACCCCCTTCCCCCACCCCCGAGAGGGCAGCGGGAACCCCAGGGCACCAGAGGGGACAAGGCAAGCAGCCCTGAGCCTCCACCACCTCCAGGCACCAGCCCTGCAGGGCACAGCTGAACCAGGCACATCCTGAGAGGAGGAGGAGTTTTCCTCGGTAACTCCAGCTGCAACAGGAGAGAGGGAATCCCTGTGTTAGAGAGCCGGTCATTTAAAAAAGTGAAAAAAAAATAATAAAGCAAAAGGAAATCTAAAATCTCCTGGGAAATGACAGGACCCATTTGTCAACTTCTCTTTGAAACATCTGGGAAAATTGTACCTTAACCGCCTTGTCTCTTCAACTATCGATTGAGGGGTTGATGGAGCCATTAGTCCAAGGCCTGCAAGGCAGAGCCTCAGCCCCTAGCTGTGACGTCTGGGGGCAGGGGCGGGGGGCAGCGGGCACCACGTGCAGGGAACACTCTTCTCTAGGAACTCCTCCAGCTCTGCCCAAGATCACTGAGTGGTCCTGGGAAATCCCACTCCCTCTCTGGGGCTCCTCTCCTCCTTGTTCCTAAAGGATGAGACCAAGGGGTCTCGATACTTTGTCCAGATCTGAGCTGCTGTTCCAGATCTGAAATGGACAAGGGGGAGGGAAGGGGCAAACAAGAGATGGGACGAGAAGCTGTGGATGGGAAAGACCAGAGGTTCTGCCTCAGTGCCCATGACCTTCCCCCAACCCTGGCTCCTGGGTCCTGACTGCCCTGGAGGCTCGCCCTCCACCAGGAACCCTGAGGTCATCCTCTGTCCCCCGTCTCCCTCCCCGCAGCCCACATCAAGCCCAGCTCCAGTTCCGCCTCCCCAAACCACTGCCTCTCGAGCTCCACAGCCTCTTTCCACTCCATCATCTCCCATCTGGACCTTTCCTCAGCCTCCTTCTCACCACGTACCCACGTTTCGCTCCTGTCCAAAGGCTGCGAAAAATGATTCACCACAGAGATCTGCTCAGGCCTCTCAAACTTTGGCAGTTCCCCAGTACTCTCAGGAGGAGGACACAACTGCTCCCCACAGGGGGCCCCAGCCCAAGCCCCCCGCCCACCTCTAGCCTCACCTGCTTCCTCCTTTCCCATCACACCTTCATCCAGCCTCAGGCACCACCACTCAAGCCTTGACTTCACCACCCCTTCCCTGCCACCACAGGGCCTTTGCACATGCTATTCCCATGGCTTGGAACACACCTCTTCCAAGTCTCCCCAGAGTTTTCCCTCCTGTCCTCAGGGAAGCACTCCTCAAACTTCCTGCCAAAACCAAATGCCGGCACAGGCTCCTGAGCCCTGGGAACCTCGTCCTGGGCACACTGGTCACAGGGCAGTTTCCAGTTCAAATTTGGGAAGTGTCTGTGCCTCCGTTGGTCCGTGAGCTCAGGCCCCGGTGGTATCATTGCTTTGCTCACTGCTGTAGCCCCCAGGAAAGGGCCTGGCATGTTATAGGTGCTCAGTAAATACTGGTGGGAGGAAGGGATGCAAGGAGAAGAATTGGTGGTGTTTGCTGTGTTCAGAGAAGTGAAAGTGAAGTGAAGTTGCTCAAGTCGTGCCCGACTCTTAGCGGCCCCATGGACTGCGGCCTACCAGGCTCCTCCATCCATGGGGTTTTCCAGGCAAGAGTACTGGAGTGGGGTGCCATTGCCTTCTCCAGAGAAGGTGCCTGGAAAGCAAAACAGCACCACAGGATGCAAAAAGGGGTCTCCCAGGACCCTGAGCCACAGCCAGGAGCTCAGGGGGATGCCATCTCTAGCTAGGAGCCCTTGCAGCTGCATGGGAGACTGAGGATGAGTGTCACTCTGAGAAACACTTTCCTTCTGAGCTGAGCCCACTGTTCATGGACACATCCAGGGCTTCCTGACGATCCCTCCACTCACTGGGAACTCACTTTTGGCTGAAAGTCATGGTCACAAACATCCAGCCTCAGCTCCAGAGCAACAAAGAAGGACCTGCATTTTGCTGGTGTGTGTGCAGGCAAGAGGGTGTCACTTAGGGATCCCTGTGTGAGTAACAGGTGCATCCACAGAGGACCCTTCAGTCCTGCCCATGGATACGCTCCATGCTGAGCAGCAACCCCTGTGCCCCGCCACCCCCTGGGCTGGTGTCCCTCCCAGACTCATGTGGATCTGGCAGCTCCCTCTCCTCTTCTCTGAGAGCATCACCCATAGCTCATGAAGACTGAGGCTGTAATGTCAGAGTCATTTGTGTATCTCCAACAAGCAGGGGCTGCAGGGCTCCTCGGAGCCCAGAGATTCTGGAAAGGAGAGGAAAATACTAAGATGAAAAATCAGAGGGAGCACAGAGGAAACAGGACGTGCAAGGGAGATTAATCCACTCCTCAGACATGAAAGAAATATGTTCAATTATATTTTATTGCATTTCACTGGAATGTACACGTCATACTTAGCTGCCTGCAAGCCTCAGATTACCCAGCGAGAAAGCGAAATGAAAGACAAGCGAATAAAAACACGAACAAAGAAGCTCCTGAAACTGGAATCATTAAGAGGGAAAAAGAAAAACCAGACTTGAGACAAAGCAGTCTCTTGGTGCCAAGGCGCTCTCAGTACTGACATCAGGTCCCCAAGGCCACAAAACCCAGTGCCAGCTGCCCACCAGCCCTGCTGTTCTGACCAGTGGCATCCGGGCAAGGCCCAGGCCAGATCAGGAGGCTCCACTGTCCTAGAGCCACTCCTCACGTGCACTGTGACCTAGGGCAGGTCACTGACCCTCTCTGAGCCTCAGTCTCCAAGGGTGAAATGAGAGGCCTGAACCACAGACCTTCAGAAGCAATGGGAGGAGAGATGAAAGAAAGTCATACTGGAACTGTCCCAGGGCCCAGAGGACCCCGCCGACCTTCCCTGGGGGCTGTGATCCCCTGTTACAGGCTACATTGTGTCCCCCCACCCTTCATATATTGAAGCTCTACCTAATCCCCAGTTTGGCTATACATGGAGATGGCCCTTTAAAGAGGTAACTAAGGTTAAATGGGGTCATAAGTGTGGGGACCCAATCCCATATGACAGGTGTCCTTATAAAAAGAAGAGACGCCAGGGGTGTGCACACAGAGAAAAGGCCACGTGAGGACCCAGAGAGAAGACAGACATCCGCCACCCAGGGAGAGAGGCCTCAGGGGATATGATCCCACCAGCTCCTTCATCTTGGACTTCCAGCCTCCAGAACTGCAAGAAAATAAAGTTGGTTGCCTAGGCCGCCCAGGATGGTATTCTCTTATGGCAGCCCTAGCTGACTAATACTCCTCAATAAGACCCACAGTAGTTCTGAACCAAAGGTAGCAATAATCAGGATGGCACGCTGTGGGCAGGTGGACAGCGGTGGGTGTTAGCACTTTCTCCTGACCCGCCTGCTCTTTCTGTCTTTACCAACATCCCGGCACCTGTGCTATCTGTGCCTTGCCCATTAAAACTGCACACAGGAAAGGCCCTGAAATCTCCTCTCCCTGCAGAGGGATTGGTTGAGGAGGAGGAGGAAGGAGCAGGTGCCTGGTCCCCCAGGCTTGGCAGCATCTTCCAGGTTCTAACAAAAGGGCACTAAGAATCTCAGGCAGCAAAGAAGGAAAACTTTGGTGAAGGGGACCCTCCAGATACCTGGCCACCCTCAAGAGCAGAAAATCATGGAAAATGCAAGGAGGTCACGAGGGACTGTGAGTGGAAATTCCAGCTGCTGCTGCTGGAGTGTGTGTTTGTGAGAGAGCGAGCGAGCGAGAGAGAAAAAGAGAAAGAGAGATAAAGACAGAGGCAGAGGGAGAGAATGGTACATCAGAAATAACACAGAATGGGAGGTGACTCAAGCAACTGTTTTACCCCTGGTACCAATGATCAAGCCTCTTCGGCTGCCCAGAGCAGGACTGAGGCTCCCAGATGGCCTCTGGAGACACAGTAAAGAACCAGATGCAGCCCTGGACCAGAAGGGCCGACAGCCTGGCTGAGGCCCTACCATGTCAGGACAAAGCACCACTGTTCTACGCTAAGTCGCTTCAGTCGGGTCCGACTCTGTGCGACCCCATAGACAGCAGCCCACCAGGCTCCCTGGTCCCTGGGATTCTCCAGGCAAGAACACTGGAGTGGGTTGCCATTTCCTTCTCCAATACATGAAAATGAAAAGTGAAAGTGAAGTCACTCAGTCGTGTCCGAGTCTTAGCGACCCCATAGACTGCAGCCTACCAGGCTCCTCCGCCCATGGGATTTTCCAGGCAAGAGTACTGGAGTGGGCTGCCATTCTAGGCCCTAGGAAAACAAGGGTACAGCCATGAACAAAACACAAAGATCTCTGCCTTCGTGGCAAACTGTGGCCAACATTTATCGAGCACTTAGTGCCTTCCAAGCACTAGGCTAAGCCCTTTGCACGACTGATCTACAAATTAGGTATCATCACTCTCTTCAGTTTACAGATGAGGAAACTGAGGTTCAGCAAGGTTAAGTATATTGTCCCACGTCCCACTCAGTGAGTATGTACTGGCATCAGGATTCAGATTCTGACTGGTCTAATCCAGTTTATTTTCTGAACACACTATTAGTACTCTTAGAAGCCTCATTATTATTTCATTATCACTATTAAGAGAGACACCCCCATTAGCCTGGAATCAGGATGCTCATGATGATAACTGCTGCTGGTTACTGAGCTGGATCAACCACATGCCCCTTGCTCCACTCAACATTTTACATCAGCATTTGAGAGCCTAGGAGGTGGGCGTTTCCTCATTCCTGTTGCATAGATGAGGAAACTCAGAGACACTAAGGTGTGTGAATATTCTAGCAACTAATGAGGGGTTGAGCAGGGATTTGCATCTAAGAGTAGCTCCAAAGCCCTTAATTGAGGTCAAGAGAGGTTAAGTAACTGAAGTAATTGAGCTCACCCTATTGACACTTGCGCAGACAGATATCTTACAGTGGTCAATTAGATAATGTTCTGATGTTAGCATGTCCAGTCCCTGCTTCTTGCTGCCAAGTGTCATGCCCTTTGACACCCCTGTATCAGTAGCTCCCTGAGCCGTGGCGGTTAGCACATGCTGATACAGTCTCAAAGATGAAGTGAGGGCATCTGTTGCAAACACCACTGAGTCTGAAATAGCTGGAAGTGTGGAAGCTTTAGTTTTTGTAAGCCATGTCAAAACATTCTTAGGGTTGGGGTGGATGCGCAGAGTGAGGAAAAGGGGCTTGATCACAAGTTCCCCAGTCCAGGAAGCCTCTGTGTGCCCAGGAGTCTGAGACTCTACTCCCCTAATAGAGACCCCAGGGCAGCCAGAAAGCACCAGTAGAAGGACTCAACCACAGTCCAGCCCCCCACAGCAGGCCTATGCAAGCCCCTGACATCCTATCAGGCGGCTAGCTGCAGAAGGAACTAGTGGGAACCCTGGCAGCATCAGATAAACCAAGCAAACCTCAGCGACTCTGATAACTTAATTGCCACTGGGACCACAGCCCACAGCTGTAGATCAAGAACCCATGTGCCAAACCCAAACAGGGTGCTTGTCTGCTAAAATAAAAGATTTAAATAGGGTCTAGACTGCCTAGACTCCTCTAACAGAGTAAACAGAATGTTCAGGGTACAATGGAAAATTATCCATTATAACAAGCACCAAGAAAATTACAAACTAAATGAGCAAAGACATCAACTGACGCCAAATACCAAGATGAATTAGATGCTGGAATTATTTGACATGAATTTTAAAGCAGCCAACTTAAAATGTTTCAAAATTCAATTACAAATTCTCTTGAAACAAATGAAAAATTAGATCTCAGCAAAGAAATAGAAGTAAAATAAGCAAGAAAGAAATGTGATTATAGAAAAAAATCTACAGAAAATCTAAATGATATAATTACCCAGCAAGATTACATCTATGCAGAACATAACACCCAACAACAGAATACACAGCCTTGAAATACCCAAGAAACATTCACCAAGATAAACCAATATGTCTTAAAAGTTGAAATAATGCAGCTATCTGACTGATTTGAAATCAAATTAGGAATGTGTTCCAATTTGGAATTATATTAGAACTTAGCAACAGAAACAGGAAAATCTCTGAACATGTGGAAATTAGACAGCATACCTCTAAATAATCCGTGGACCAAAGAGGAAGTCGCAAAGATAATTTTTAAAAATAATGAAAACAAAAACACAACATATCAAAATCCTTAGAGACATATATTAGCAAATCAAGTCCAAAAATACATACAAAAATTATATGCCATGACAAAGTGGAGTTTATCATAATTTTTAGAGGCTAGTACAATATTCAGAAATCTATTCATGTAATATATAATGTTAACAGGCTAAAAAAGAAAAATCATATAATCATATCAGTCAACACAGAAAAGGCATTTGGCATAATTCAGATACTCATTCATGACAAAAGGGGAAAAAAAAGAATTCAAAAAAACAGAAATATTTGTGAACTTCCTGAACTTGATAAAGAGCAACTACAAGCATCCCACAGCTAACATCATATTTAATGGTGAAAGATTGAATGCTTTGCTTGCATTAGGGGTAAGATTGGGAACAAAACTGGGTGTCCACTCTCATCATTCATTTTACTATTTCTGGATATATGGCCACTGCAATAAGACAAGAAAAATAAATATAGGACCCACAGATTTGAAATAAATAAAATACAGTTCAATTCATTCACTCAGTCATGTTTGACTCTTTGCAACTCCATGGACTGCAGCACGCCAGGCTTCCCTGTCCTTCACCATCTCCTGGAGCTTGCTCAAACCCATATTCATTGAGTTGATGATGCCATCCACCAACTTGTTCTCTGTTGTCCCCTTCTCCTTCTGCCTTCAATCTTTCCCAGAATCAGGGTCTTTCCAAATGAGTCAGTTCTTTGCATCAGGTGGCCAAAGTATTGGAGCTTTAGTTTCAGCATCAGTCCTTCCAATGAATGTTCAGGGTTGATTTTCTTTACGATTGACTGGTTTGATCTCCTTGCAGTCCAAAGGACTCCCAAGAGTCTTCTCCAGAACCACAGTTCAAAAGCATCAGTTCTTTGGCACTCAGCTTTCTTTATAGTCCAACTCTCACATCCACATGTGACTACTGGAAAAACCATAGCTTTGACTATACAGACCTTTACTGTCTCTATTTGGAGATGGTATGTCTCTCCATAGAAAATCATGAGGAATCTAAAACAAACAAAAACAAAACTTTCCTAGAACTAAGTTCAGCAAGTTCACAGGATAAAAAATCAACAGACAAAAGTTAACTATGTTTCTACATACTGACAATGAATGTGTGGAAACTGAAATTTAAAACCTGACATTTACAGTCTCCAAAGGAAATGAAATATTTGCCTATACACTTAACAAAACATATATGAGGTCTGCATGCTGAAGTTACCATTCCTATCCTCACAATAAAAAAAAAAGATGAACAAACTGAAAATCAACAGCCATCTTATTAGATTCAACAGAGAATTGAAGTCACAGACAAACTGGTATCCTGAAACCTGGAAAGACAAGCAGCTACCTAAAATTACAGAGTATCAAGGACAGAAACCCTTACCTGGAGCCAGCAACTAACTGTAGGAGCGCTTTATACATAATGTATTGCTGGTGTCTCACTGTAGACTAGCTTGGAAGTTAAAAACTACAAGAAGGCAAGTCTTAAGGAGTACCCCCACACTCTTGTGAGTTTGACTTCTGGGAGCCCCATAAAGTTCTCCGTGTGAAGAGAGAAGGAAAATCCTCTCTTGCTTCCAGCAGGGGGAAGGAAAATAACCATTTTTAAAATGCCCAGGGTATATTTTAAAAATACTCTGTTCTCCTTCAGGAGGCTGCTTCAAGAGAACCTCTGTTACCGAAGCTTAACTACCTGGGGGAAAGGAGATATATAGCTCACAGGGACTGAAAGACAGACCTAATCCTAGGATTATAGAAGGCTTCCCCTCCCCTACACACCACCACTTCAATAGGGTTCCTGAATAATAATGTCGTTAAAAGGATAGCAAGCCTCAGACCCGCTTTAAGGAGCCTCCAGGGAAGCCCAAGACAACAGTGGAGGCGGAGCCAAAGACACTGAAGCGAGCTTTAAGCTCTGATCCTGGGACTGCAGCAAGCAGAGACACAGACCAGCTCCCAGCCAGCTACACAGAAACCTCCCATTAAACGCTGATTTACCTGAGTCCCTCCGACCCGATACATCACGTGTGGCCATCAGCAGTAAACTTCACTAAGAGGCAAACACACAGCCTGAAGAGCTAAAGCAAGCGTCCCCGGGAGGAGGGTACACAGGCATTCCCAGCCGGGTATTGATGCTGTTTTTACAGTAAAGTAAGACCAGATTCCCTCACCCTCACGTGACGACACGTGATACCGGATTCTCATCAGAAAAGGCAACAAGAAGTACTTCAGTATGGAAGGAAATCAATGGACGCTGCTGAAAAGAATTACCAGCAGAATAATGAACAAGGGCAAATCAACAGAACTGAGAACATATAGAGGAGAAAAACCACAAATCACTCCCCGGTTACAGGGTCAGAGACACCTAACTGATACAACAGAGACCCTGAATTGTGAGAACACACACAACCTCTTAACAGAGACAGAAACCAGCTAACGGGATAGCGAATGCTCCCCAAGGAGCGTCTGCGAGCATGTGCGCCTCCTCCAACTTCAGTGATGCTGAAGTCCCCTCCTTTGTCCTCTTGGCTGAGGGCTGGGGCTGGACCCTCAGCCAGGCCCCCCTCTTGCTGCACTCTCTGGGCTCAGTCCCCCCAGTGCCTTCTGGGACCAGAGGCAAGTCAGCCCTGCCCACCTCTCCACCCTCAATGTGTGGTCAGGCCACCTCTGACCGCAGCCTGAACAGCAGTGAGTTCTGAATCATGCGCTGATATTTAGTAAGAAAGTCGGTAGTGGCTCTTTCCCACAGGTAAGAACTTGGACTCTGGAGCCAAAAAGACCTGGGTTCACACCCCCCTTTACTGTATGCCCTTGACCAAGCTGCTACCCTCTCATCCTCAATTTCCTCATCTATGAGGTGAGAGTTATGATTTCAGCCTCTCAGCAGATTTAATGATCAGCATAATGTAAAGTATTGCCATGATATCTGACACCTAGATAGTGCCCAAGACATGTTGGATATGGTTATAATCCCATTTAACAGTCTACAGAGCACAGCGCAATCTGATAGAGTCAAGTTCTCAATCCCATAGAAGGTGACCTCGTCTGGCATTTCCACAGCACTTTACAGTTGGCGGAACCCATTTACACCTTTGTCTATGGGGAACCTGAGATCCCCAGGGAGCAGGTAAGAGTGTGCGTCTGGGGCCAGAATCCCTGGGTTCAAATCATGCCTCCTCCACTTCCTAGTTGACCCTGAACAAGTTATTTCCCATTTGAGCCTCAGTTTCCTCACCTGTAAACTGGGGCTAACAAAATTATCTCCTTTGTAGGAGTGTTCTTGCCTGGAGAATCCCAGGGATGGGGGAGCCTGGTGGGCTGCCGTCTATGGGGTCGCACAGAGTTGGACACGACTGAAGCGACTTAGCAGCAGCAGCAGCAGCAGGACTGTTATAAGGTATGTAGCACAGGGTTTGGCCTATAAAAGTCCCTCCGTCATGTCTGAGATCTGTACCATTCTCCCCACTTTATAGAGATGCACACCAAGGTTCAGAGAGACTAAGGCATATGTCCAGAATCACACAGAATGGCTGTTGGAGTCAGCTCTTTAACTCAAAATCGTCGTGTCCAGGCCTGCGTGCCACCCACCACAGGTCCCTTGTGCTGCCCTCTTTACACCTCAGCTCAGCTCACAGCTCACAGCCATCCTCAGAGAGATGTCTCTGTATCTCCCATTTCACAGGTGAGGGAACTGAGGCCGGGTATGCACATGGTACTAGTCCAGGGTCCCACAGCCAGAAAGGGAAGAATCATCCAGAATTCAAACCCAGGGCTCCCCATTTCCAAACCCACAGCAAAGGCAGTTTCCTCCTCCCTTCCTTGTTCTGAAGCTGCAAGGTAATTGATAGGCCCCAGCTGGAGAAGGGCATGGCAACCCACTTCAGTATTCTTGCCTGGAGAATCCCATGGACAGAGGAGCCTGGTGGGCTACAGTCTATGGGGTCACAAATAGTCGGACATGGCTGAGCCACTAACACACACACACACACACACACACACACACACACACACAGCTGAGAGAAGATGAAGGTAGGGACAGAGGGCCAGCTGGGGCCTACAGGGAGAACAGGCAGCCAGCCCCCCAGGGTTCCAGAGATCCTCAAATTCCATTCTCTGCCTCCTGGACACTCTGCAGACTTCGATCCTTTGCAGAGCCAGAGCCTCCTCTGAGAGCTGGAAGGCGCGGGGAGAATGACCTGCTTTCTCTCCATCCTCTCTGCTCAGCATCTGCAAAGCTGTCCATGCACACCAGGAGGAGGTACATCTTCGAGGGCCCGCAATGAACTCCACAGAGATGGATTTTCCTGAACTCATTATCTTTCCCTCCCAGGGTCCCAGGTCACGTCAATAACTTCCTGCCCACTGCCTGGCGCAGATCTGTTGCAAGGCTGCAAGCCTGTTTTAGGAGCTATAAATCCATCCTCCCTCCCCCTGGAAATCAATCGGAAACCAGGTCGCTAAATCCACCAAAATCCATCAGTTCATGAATCAAAGGCCTTGTCCGGGCTCGTGCTGGGCTGGCCGAGGCACCATCTCCCCAGATCAGGGGAGAAAACCCCCCAAACCAGATGCTGCTGGAGTGGTGCTCTCACCAACTGGGCCTAGGGAAACTCCCAGCGAGTTGGCTGGGAGAGAAGCCGCCTGGTTCCAGAGCTCCAACCTCAGGCCGATTTCTCCCTCAACCAGCACCTGCTCCAGAGGACACTCTGGTTCTGAAGTGGCCCAGGAATGCGCCTTGAAGCCCCATGGCTTTACAAACCAGAGGGCTTAAGGTAGCATCTCCTCCAGGTGGGGAGACAGGAAGCGGAGCCCACTTCCAGTCCCTCTTGTTGAGACTCTAGAGAGCTGCGTGATGCTGCAAGCAGGGGGTGCTGCAGAGGGGGACCCCTCCTGTGCACGGGGCACCTGCATGCCCTGTCTGAGGTCACACAGAGAGTCAGGGGTAGAGCTGGACAGAACCCAAGTCCACTGGGCTCCTGGGCTAATGCAGTAACACTCAGGCAGGTGTCTGCAGATTCCCAGAAGAAGCTGGAGTGTGCAGAGGACTGGAAGGGTGCCAGCCTGAGAGCCCCAAGGTCCCGAGACGCTCTTCGTCCACCCGCAAGCTGTGGGGACTGGAGGGGGAGCACGTCTCAACGCTTCTGCTCCTCACGGTGGAAGCTGGTGCCAGTAAATTACTCCCTGTAATGGAGATGTTTGCTTGGGGAATTAGGGAGGCAGTAAACAGAAGCCGGAGTAATTAACCATGGACTGCGTATGTGCCCAGCCTTTCAATGCTGCCCACCCCCTGCAGTGGCTTCCCCTGCAGAGAGGTGAAACCACCGGGTGGCGCTTGTCTGCTGAGATGAGCAATGGCAGACAAGGAAAGCTAGGCTCTGAGAGGGAGAGACAGTTGCCCAAGGACACACAGCAGGCTCGTGACAAAGGTGAGCCAGATTCCACCTCCCCCGGGAGGGGGGTGGTCAGGTCAGGGCTGTTCCCAGTACACGTGACTAAGTACAGGGTCAAGGATCAAGGGGTTAGCTGGGACTGGGATGGGGGGAATCTGGCAGGTGAAGAAGGAGGAAACTGGGCTCAGAGAGGGTAAGCAAGTGGCCCAAGGATTCACAGCAGGCGAAGAAGAGGAAGGAGGAGCTGGACCCAGGTCTGCTGTCTCCCTCATTGTGCTCTGTTGCTTTCTTCTCTCCAGCTCCTGGTTGAGCCCAAGAAGCACCCTGATAGGAGTGGGAAAGACTCTCACTGGAGGAGCAATCCAGAGACCAGATCTCAAACTGTGGAGTGGGGCCGATTGCCAACTTGTGTTCTGTTCTTATTAAGCACCGAGTGTGTTTGGGGCATTGGACGTGCTTATCTCAGTCCTCACAGCAACCTGCAAGAAGGTAGGGACTTCTCCCTTTACGATGAGGAAACCGAGGCTCAGAGGAGGGGAAATGATTCGCCCAAGGTCACACAATGGTGTCGAATATGTATCCATGTATTGCTTCTCAGCAACAAATCCCTCATTACCTGCATGTGATGCTGGAATACGTCTCCCTTGCCAGCTGGTACCATAGTAATCTTTGTCACAGAGATTGGCACGGTGCTTAATTGGCACTGGGGGAACACAGGAGGAAAAGGGAGGCTTTTCTTCCTGGCTCTAATGTGCCCTCTTCTAATTGCTCCCGAGTGTGCAAAGGCCAGTACTGCACCCTAAGGATTACCCAGCGATGAGCAGCTGCCAGCAAGGTCCTGGCAGCTGACATTTCCCTCTGAACAGTTTGACCAGCACCCCAACAAGTTCCACTGACATGCCACCCCAGCAAACTCCTCCACCGTCCAGCAGGCGACTACATGTTCTCTCTGGTTAGGTCTGGACCCTAGTGGGACAACAGAGTAGAGGGGAGGCTCTTTCAGATCTGTTCCTTCCTTGTTTGGAATCCTAGCTATAGTGACTGCCGTTCACATCTGCTATTCCTGCATTTTTTAGAGCACTTTTTACCCCCTTGGCAGGCAATCCTTGGGCTTCCCAGGTGAAGCTAGTGGTAAAGAACCTGCCTGTCAATGCAGGAGATGCAGGTTCGATCCCCGAATCAGGAAGATCCCCTGGAGGAAGCTGTGGCAACACACTCCAGTATTTTTGCCTGGGGAATAACATGGGCAGAGGAGCTTGGTGGACTGTAGTCCACAGGGTCGCAAAGAGCCAGACACAACTGAAGGAACTTAGCACATACACACAGGTTATCTTAAACTTCCCCTGTCCTATTCCAGGGCGGTCACTGCCTCCTGCTTAGGTTCTGACTGATGAAGAATTACTCCTAGGTGTGATCCCAGGTGATAGACCCACAAAGAGGAGAATCTTGGAATGAGTTTGGTGGTACCCTTGGGTTTGAACACAGTGCTGAGCTCCTTCCTAATAGGAAAGCATTGCTAGGAACCCGTGGGTAATGGGTTGATTGCTGGCATCATGATTAATCAAGCCATCACCTGCGGTTGATGTGATGGAGTACCATCAGAAGCAAGTGCCATGGGAACCCAGGAGACAGCAACCCTTGACCGTTACAGGAATGATGAAGGCCATAGCGATGGCGGTGGATCCTCCTGAGGAAAGTGGGGTATTTGGAATCTCAGTCCTTTTAAATTTCAGTTATGACAGCTCTAAACAAGTCTCTTCTTTCTTGTAGCCACAGTGCTGATAGTGCCCCCAAGTCCAATATGAAATGAGGCAGGAGGCCAAATTCTAATAGCCACTGAATTTATGGACTTGCCAGATTTCTCATGAAAAATATCCTTGAGGAGTTACTTCTCTTGGGAAAGAATGAGACCCGGATACTTGGAATTAAAGCATCTGGTTGGACCTAAATGAAACCAAAATCTTGACTCCCAAGTCCCTGTGAGCATCCCTTGGCAGTGAAAGTAGCTTCCCCTCCAGTGCCTGAAGACACTGGCTGTCATTTGCTTAAATATTCCCTTGATAGACTTAGCTGGGGCAGATGCTTTAAATGAGAAGCTCACTCACCTCAAGAGCCATAACAATCATCCCCTGTTGCCATTAGACCCATCATTAAGATCAAATCTCAGCATGGCCCAGAGAGAGAGTACAGACTCTGACCCAGGAGTAAAGAGCTTCCACAATAAAAGCAAGCCTTTGCTAATGTATGTTTGAGCAAACTGGAGAATATGTCGGAGGAGAAGATTCTGAAGGTGGTATTCTAAGGAGGAAACCTAACACAAAATTTGGTTCAACTCATTGATATGGGTGCATTTTCCAGAGATGCTGAACTTACTTTGTTAGCTCATGCAAGTGGACATGGTCCTAACAGCTTACCTGTTTGGTTGACTGGAAGTGGTGTTTGATGATGGTCTACATTTGTGATGCCAGAGGTTCTCAGGCTCACAGAGGTTAAATGTGGAAGAATGACAGATTATGACGTGGAAGAGGGAATCCAAAACCATCACAAGATAAGACTATTGGGCATGCTTTATCGCACGCAACCTGCACACCCACTCCCAACTATGCTGAGTGAGAACACCCAGAAGAGACTACGGCACTGAGAAACCAACTACAGATGGGAGTGCGGATCCCTTCCTGCATCTTTGAAAAGCTCTGTGGCTGCTCTCCTTTGTAAAATAGACGTAACCTTGGGAGAAAGACGCGATTCAGATGGCCTCAGGAACTTCAGTGGCGATGATGGTATAGGAGAGGAACAGAGGCCCAAATCAAGGTGGGGGCCTCTACTGAGAAGGACCACAGGAGGCTGCCTCGCCTCGTCCTGCAGGCATGCCTGGTGGTGGCTAAGTGATCGTGCTTTCTTTAAAAAAGAAACAGATGAGCAGACTACTGGAGTAGTTCCTGCTCTGAGAAAAAAAAACAAAACCCCCAGAAGATCAAAATTCTAGGTCTGATAGCCATAAACCTAACTTTATTCAACACAGTGGAAGGTCATGCCCTCTTGCTCAGTTTCCAGACCTAAGTCAGCTACAGATGCAGGTGCACAGATGCTCAGCGCCTTTACAGAAGAGCTCTGTACCATCAGTGCAAACACATACCATTAATCTTCCTCCAAGCCTTCTCCAAAGGGACCTGCAGCCATTTATAACAGTGAATGTGCACTGGGAAAGGAATTCATCTGGGGGACTAGACACTGAATCTGAATTGACATTAATTCATGGGGACTCAAAATGTGGTCTACCAAAGCAGAAGCTTATCCCGGGGCAGGGAATAGATGGAGCTCATGCCCTGCTCAAGGTGAGTGCAGCCAGTCCACCAACCCACCTTTGTGGTGCCCTCTGCCCTGAGCTCACCTTTGTAAAGAATCCATTTATTAAACTCTCCTCAAAGCAACTTGAGCCAAAACCAGTTGGAACACTTCACACATTGTTGGAAGTGTGACAAAGAGACACAGGAGCCACTGAAAAAGCTCCTAATAATGACCAAAGTTGGGACAATTTGAACCACAAAGTAGTCGGAATAGAACTCAAAGTATCCAATAAATATCCAGGAGTCCAGGCTGATATAAATAAATGATTGAATAATAAATGGGGGAGAAGAGTCAAATCTCTCATGAAGAATTGAATTTATGTAGGCATTCTGCCCTCCTGGAGGGGTAGTATTGCGCCTACTCAAGTGTGGGCTGCACATAAGAGTTCTTTGCAGAGTACTATGTGGAAATGTGGGTGGAGGAAAAGTAACTTCACAGTGAAGCCTGGCAAACATCACCTTAGCCAGGTAATCAAGGTCAACATCAGCAGTGATAAATCATGTTGGTACCTATCTTGGTAAGGCATAATGAAAATGAGATTTTACCTCTGTGGTCTTACTTCCAAAACTTCACAGCTTCGATCCAATCAAAAGGAAAGCATCAAGCAAATTCCAGTAAAGGGGCATCCAAAAATAAATTTGACCAGCACTCCTCAAAACTGTCAAGGTCATCAAAGCCAAGGAAAGTCTAAGAAATTGTCACAGCCAAGCCTTAGGCAGGCCTGATGATTAAACATACCATGACATCCTGGATGGGATTCCGGACCAGAAAAAGGACAGTAGGTAAAAACTAAGGAAATCCAAATCAAGGAAACTTTAGTTGATAGCACTCTCCAAATGTTGGTTTATTAATTACAACAAATATTCCAAAGTGATATAAGGTGTTAATAGTTTGGGGAACTGGATGTAAGACATTTAACGACATTTACCAACTTCTCAGTTTTCTAGCAAATCTAAAACTATTCTAAACAGTATGTTCTATTTTAAAAGAAAAAACATCTAAAGCTAAAGAAACAATGAATATTCTCAACACTCCACAAAGAACTATTTTCGACATTTCTGTTTCACTGCTTCCAGTATTCTTTCTTTTTAGCTCATAATTAAGTATCCTGGTGTGTTCTTGGTTATGGTTTTGTCTTTAACTTAGCATTATGGTTTTAAGCAAGCCCCATGTGGTTAAAAGTATAACCTCATACCGTATCTCACAGCTATTTTTGCTCATGGTGTAACATTCTGCCAAATAGACCATCTTAAGTTTAATAACTGAACTCCTCATGGTGGGTTGATTGGGTTGTTCTCAATTGTATGTTATCATAAGCAACCCTAGAGACTAAAGCTTCTAGAAAGAGATAGATGGGAGTCTCCAGGTCTCATTTTTTTCTCAAAGATACACAGTGAATATGTTACCAGTTTACTGAATGGGCAGAATCTAATGGGGCACAAACAGAAATAGCATCATTTCTCCCAGGCCTGACTTCAAACGAGCTCCATCTGAGCCCCCAACTCACCCTGAACGGGCATCATAGTTGCTTGAACCTTGAACTCACCTTCAGTTGTAACTGCATCTTGTGGAATCAAGGTCTGCCCTCTTGTCAGCATTTAAAGATCCAGCTAGGTGCTCCCTTCCCTAGCTCAGGACTCACTAACGTTCAGAGATCCCAACCGGGAAGGGTGAAATTACAAAATCTGCTCATGCCCTCCCTTTCCCCTCCAGGATCCTGGCAGAGGAAGGGAAGTCTTTAAGGAAAGAGGGAGCCAATTTCCACTTGGCTGGGGCTATCTGTGGTCCTCCCTGAGCTGTGTGGTCCTAGGCATGGCAGGCTTGCATAGACCAGCTTTCTCCTGTGGAACAAATGAATGTGTTCATTGGAACTATACCATTCCCTGAAAAAGGACGTGCTCTGTGGACGATCTTTTGTACACCACCCTACCCCGAAGGTCCTCCTTGTTCAGTACATCCCACTGCTGGCATCCCCTCCCCACCAAGAAGGGCTCCTAACGAGATTGTCAAAGGTTCCGTGACTTCCGTGTGTGTCTTAGTCTACTTGGGGCTGCTATAACAAAAGTATCATAGACTGAGTGGCTTATAAACAGTGGAAGCTTACTGATTATTGTTCAAAAGGCTTGGAAGTCCAAGCTCAAGGTGCCGGCAGAGCTGGTGTCTGGTGAGAGTCCTCTTCCAGATTCCAGGCAGTCATCTTCTCACTGTGAGCTCACATGGCAGAAGGAGCACGGACTCTCTCTGGGTCTCCTTTAGAAGGATCCTGATCCCACTCACGAGGCTCCGCCTTTAATATCATCACATTGGGGAGTAGATATCAACGCATTTTGAGAGGAAGGGGGACACAACAATCAATCCACAGCAACACGGTCCAAGAAAATTCCCCTCCCCTCTGCTCACTACCTGGGAACACAGCTGCCCTCCTCTGCCCATCATCCATTCCTGCCCTGATAGACACCACAGCCAAAGCAACCTCAGACCTGAATTCTCCAGGCGTGCAGATGAAGGCAACAGTGTTTCCCATGGCTCACCACTTGAGGATACTGAGGCTTGGAGAGGTTAAATCCCACATATAACAGAGAGGATCAGTAGAGCCAAAAGGTTGGTCTCTGAAAACAATTTATAAACAGAGAAGACTCTGTCAAAATTGAACAAAAATAGAGAGGAAGAGCATGAATGAACCATATAAGCAACAGAAAAGGGAACTCACCAGAAGAATTACAGAGATAATGGAAATTTGTATGGATAACTTTATGATAAATTTGAAATTTTAGATTAATAGGATATATTCCTAGAAAAATGTAACTACCAAAACTGACCCAAAAAGAATTTTTTTAATTCTCTATAATTTTGTAACCATTAAGTTAAATCAATAGAAATATTCACACAAAGCACTTTATCCGCATGGTTTTATGAGTCCTCCTACACATTTAAGACAGAAATCATTTCAGTCTTGTGCTAATACTTTCTTTTATGAGACTAACAAAACCTTGAATCCAAAGTCAGATCAAAAACAGGAAATTACTGAGTACACTTTGTACTCAAAATTTTGAGTGAGTACACTCACTCAAAAATGTATATACAAAAAGTCTTTTAAGAAATTAGCAAGAGAATTCCAGCAATGAATAAATTAGTTAGTATACTATGACCAAGTTTGTTTTCTTGTAGGAATGTGGTATTAGTTTAGAATTAGTTGATGACTTAATGTGATTCGTCACATTAGGCGATTTTTGTTAAAGCATGTGATCGTTTAAATAGATGCAGAAAGGCATTCACTCATGATAAAACTCTTAGCAAATGAGGAATGAAAGGAATAAAAGCTTCTGCCAAAAAAGCCTACAGCAAACATCGTATTTTGTGGTGAAATGTTGAAAGTTTTCCCTTTAAAATTAAGATCAAAAACAAGACCAAGGATGGCTGTCAACATCATTAATATTCAACATGGGAGGTCTTTGCTAGAGCACTTAAAAACAAAAAGAAATGAAAAGTATACAGACTGGAAAGGAAAAGTAAATACTGCCACGTTTGCATACTCTGTGTTTGCCTCTTTGCAAAGTCCAAAAAAGAGCCCATGGATGATATGAGAGTTTAACATGTTTGCTGGATTCAAAATCAGTATACAGAGATAAAGGTGCCATTTCCAATTGAAATTTTTTTTTTTTACAAAGTTTCTGAGGTCAATAAGAAACCTAGCAAAAGTTGTAAAGTTCTTTATGTAGAAAATTAATATTTGGATCTGCCTGATATGAGCTTGGCATCTTGTAGCATTTCATTAAATGTGTTTCTGTTTCCCATGCCCTATACCTGAGATGTTTGCATTTGCATCTTAAAGAAATGCTATCAGATTTGGCAGAACAATTTGTGCGATGTTGAGTCTTACTGACCCAGTGTTCCATTAAAGATTAATGTTTGCATAACGCATTTGTCAAACACACTCATTATCTTTTGCCGAAGAGAAGTGGGTAATAATGATTACATTTGCACTGGAGGAAAGTGACCAGCAGGATCTAAGCTGTTTGGCATCAGATTTAGGTCCCAGGTTTGTTTTTGTTTCCATGGCCGTGGCGTTTCACTTGCCTTGCACCTGTGGACCTGTTTCATTCATTGAGTAACTGCAGGGGTTCCTACTGGGCCCTAGGCCAGGTGCAAGAAGCACAGTGACGTGTCCAGTGGACAGGAAGCTTGTCTTTCTGGAGCTCCAGCTACCGGAGGGTCCAGATCATCACTCCACTGGATGGTACTGTGCTACAAATGATGCTGATCGTGGAGGAGGGGAGTAAGGTGGCCTCCTGGAAGAAGGAGTGGTTAATTCCAAACCTGAAAGAGGAGTCATCCACAGACCAAGAATGGGAGTGAGGTATTAAAGAGCGAAAAAGACATCCAGGCTGAGTAGACAGCATGTGCTGAGCCTTGGAGGAGGGAGTGAATGGCTGTTATAGAACAAGGAGAAGTTGGTGCAGCCAGAGTGTAAGGTGTGCAGGTGTGGGGAGTGTGGAAGGTAATGCTCAGAAGCCATCTCTTGCAGAGTCCCACACACAGGGCCAAAGAGTATGATGAACCATCACTCTAAAAACAAGAGACAGCCACTGAGGAGTAAACAAAGGTGCGACAAAGCCAGACCTGTGCTTAAGAAGACAGAGGGGGCAGATTGGAAGGGGGCACAGAGGAGGAGACCCTGAGGTCAGGAAGTCGGGTCAGGTCAGAGGAGACCTTTGTATGAACCAAGGGGACCCACCCTCTGCCCATCCAGAGATCTCATGACTTCATGAACCCACTCCCAGCATCCATCCAGACTCTAATCTGCAACAGACCCCAGTCCAGCAGTTGAGGCTTTTGTATGGGGCTGATTGCCTCAGGGCCAGAGACAAGGCTCAGGAGCTTCAGGACTGAAGAAAGAATGGCCAAAGTCAGGGGCCCAGGCCACTGGCCTCTCCCCTATATTGTGCTTTATTTCTGCTTGTCTCCACCTCTTTCTGCAAAGTGGCCTCCATTTCTCCCACTGTACCCAGGGCATTCTCCATAAGCCAGAAAGGTAGCCCCAAGCTGTTACTAACCCCACGATCCCAAAGGCATTGGAGACCTTCCCCCAAGCGCTCTAGGAGAAAAGCCCAGGGAGGAAGCCAACAGCATGTGGGGGACATTCTGTCTGATGGCTACACTACCTCGCACATAAAAGCAAACCCATATCACAGGTACCGGCAATGCCCCTGGGAGCTGTCCAAGAACAGCGGACTGTCAGGTCAAAGGTAGACCCCTCCCACCATTTCACACTGCCTGTAGCAAACAGACCCAGCACACACAACCCAGATCTTCCTCAGCCTCCTGTGGTCTCAGACAAGACCTGGTCAGACAAACCCTCAACCAAGCAATTCTACATCCAGGTTTCTGTGTTAGAGACAAAATCCCACGTGAACACCATGAGGCTTACACCAGGATGTTAACTGCAGTGAAGGACGTTATGCAGAGGACAAAATGGAAACAAGCTAAATATCCTTTACATGGAAAAAAGGAATAGTGAAAGAAAAGGAGAAAGAGAGGAAGAGGGAGGGAGAGAAGGGAAGAAAGCAAAGAGAAAGAGCTAAACTTAATTAAAATTAAAAATTTTTTTAAAGATTTAAAATTAATAAAGAAATGGCTTAATTAAAACCAGGGAGGTCCCTCTCTATGTACAGAAAGATGTCTATGATACTGGCAAATGATTAAAAAGTTAGATGCAAAAATATATATGATACCTTTTATGTGTTTATAATTAAGTATGCGTTAGTATGTGGTGTGTGGAGAAGACAATGGCAACCCACTCCAGCGTTCTTGCCTGGAGAATCCCAGGGACAGGGGAGCCTGGTGGGCTGCTGTCTATGGGGTCATGTAGAGTCGGACATGACTGAAGTGACTTAGCAGCAGCAGCAGTATGTGGTGTGAAGTTCTATAAATGCAAAGATAAAGGTCTGTGAAGGTTCTATACCACACCCAGGGCAGTGGTTACCATGGAGTGTGGTGGGCTTAGGAGAGAAGCATAGCACAAAAGTACTTTTTCTCTATATGGCCTGCTTGAATACATAACAATAAGAGGGACTGCATTAAAGCCCTTGGATAATTAGAAGTGCTGCACTCAATATGCCAGCAAATTTGGAAAACTCAGCAGTGGCCACAGGACTGGAAAAGGTCAATTTTCATTCCAATTCCAAAGAAAGGCAATGCCTAAAAGTGCTCAAACTACCGCACAATTGCACTCATCTCACATGCTAGTAAAGTAATGCTCAAAATTCTCCAAGCCAGGCTTCAGCAATACGTGAACCGTGAACTCCCTCATGTTCAAGCTGGTTTTAGAAAAGGCAGAGGAACCAGAGATCAAATTGCTAACATCCGCTGGATCATCGAAAAAGCAAAAAGAGTTCCAGAAAAACATCTATTTCTGCTTTATTGACTATGACAAAGCCTTTGTGTGGGTCACAATAAACTGTGGAAAATTCTGAAAGAAATGGGAATACCAGACCACCTGACCTGCCTCTTGAGAAATCTATATGCAAGTCAGGAAGCAATGGACATGAAATGACATAGAAATGGACATGAAACAACAGACTGGTTCTAAATAGGAAAAGGAGTACGTCAAGGCTGTATATTGTCACCCTGCTTATTTAACTTCTATGCAGAGTACATCATGAGAAACGCTGGATTGGAAGAAACACAAGCTGGAATCAAGATTGCTGGGAGAAATATCAATAACCTCAGATATGCAGATGACACAACCCTATGGCAGAAAGTGAAGAAGAGCTAAAAAGCCTCCTGATGAAGGTGAAAGAGGAGAGCGAAAAAGTTGGCTTAAAGCTCAACATTCAGAAAACAAAGATCATGGCATCCGGTCCCATCACTTCATGGGAAATAGATGGGGAAACGGTAGAAACAGTGTCAGAGTTTATTTTGGGGGGCTCCTAAATCACTGCAGATGGTGACTGCAGCCATGAAATTAAAAGACGCTTACTCCTTGGAAGAAAAGTTATGACCAACCTAGATAGTATATTCAAAAGCAGACACATTACCTTGCCGACTAAGGTCCGTCTAGTCAAGGCTATGGTTTTTCCTGTGGTCATGTATGGATGTGAGAGTTGGACTGTGAAGAAGGCTGAGCACCGAAGAATTGATGCGTTTGAACTGTGGTGTTGGAGAAGACTCNAAAAAAAAAAAAAAAAAAAGTCACCCAAATACAAAAACACATCTAGAGAAAGCTAAAAAGAATGGCAGTGCCTATTATAGCAGAACACCAGGCAGCCAGTGAGACAACTGACGTGGGGAGATATCTGCAAATAAAGAACAAGTTATAGCTTAGTGTGTGCCAAGTATTATTACACTGTGAAAGCAATAAAATTTAGAATATGCATAGAAAAATGTAAGTTGCAGTGGAACGAGCAGGGCTTTGTAACCCACAGACCTGGGTTTCAGTCTCACTGATAGTTATCAGTGGAGTATTCTGGGATTCACCCCATTGCTCTGAGCCTCAGTTTATCCAGCCTGAAAATGATAATAACAACAGTGTCTTCCTCATGGGGATTAATTGAACTACTGTAACCAAAAGTCTTATCGTGGAGAACACATGACGATGATGGTGAAGATGATGGTGATGGCTTTCTGTCGTTTCATCCAGGAAGTAGTTTCAGACTAAGGAAAGGGGACAGGGAAGTTTCTCTCTTTGTATACTCTCACAATTTTTAAATGTTTAACAGTGAGATTGTGTTACTCTCTGCTATGGACAGAATTTTGTGTCCCCTCCAAATTCTTACACTGAATCCCTAAGTTCCCCACTGTGGTCATATTCGTAGATGGGGCCTTTGGGAGATAATTAGGGTTAGATGCAGTTAGATGAGATCATGAAGGTGGGGCCCTCATGATGAAGTTAGTGCCCTTATAAGAAGAGACACCAGGATACTGTCTCTCTCTGTCTCTCTCTCTCTGTCTCTCTCTGTCTGTCTGTCTCTCTCTCTCTTTCTCTCCCCATAAGAGGACACGGTGAGTAGGAGGCCATTTACTAGCCAGGAGGAGATACCTCGCCAGAATTCAACCATTGCTGGTACCCTGAGTTTGGACTTCCAGCCTTCTAAACTGAAGGGCAATGCCAAAGAATGCTCAAACCACTGCACAATTGCACTCATCTCACACGCTAGTAAAGTAATGCCGAAAATTCTCCAAGCCAGGCTTCAGCAATACGTGAACCATGAACTTCCAGATGTTCAAGCTGGTTTTACAAAAGGCAGAGGAACCAGAGATCAAATTGCCAACATCTGCTGGATCATTGAAAAAGCAAGAGAATTCTAGAAAAACATTTCTGCTTTATTGACTATGCCAAAGCCTTTGACTGTGTGGATCACAATAAACTGTGGAAAATTCTAAAAGAGATGGGAATACCAGACCACCTGACCTGCCTCATGAGAAACCTATATGGAGATCAGGAAGCAACAGTTAGAACTGGACATGGAACAACAGACTGGTTCCAAATAGGAAAAGGAGTACATCCAGGCTGTATACTGTCACCCTGCTGGTTTACCTTCTATGCAGAGTACATCATGAGAAACGCTGGGCTGGAGAAAGCACAAGTTGGAATCAAGATTGTTGGGAGAAATATCAATAACCTCAGTTATGCAATTGACACCACCCTATGGCAGAAAGTGAAGAGGAACTAAAAAGCCTCTTGATGAAAGTGAAAGAGGAGAGTGAAAAAGTTGGCTTAAAGCTCGACATTCAGAAAACGAAGATCATGGCATCTGGTCCCATCACTTCCTGGGAACTAGATGGGGAAACAGTGTCAGACTTTATTTTTGGGGGCTCCAAAATCACTGAAGATGGTGGGTGATTGCAGCCATGAAATTAAAAGACACTTACTCCTTGGAAGGAAAGTTATGACCAACCTAGATAGCGTATTCAAAAGCAGAGACATTACTTTGCCAACAAATGTCCGTCTAGTCAAAGTGAAAGTGAAGTCGCTCATTCGTGTCTGACTCTTTGCCACCCCGTGGAGCCCTGCGGGCTCCTCCACCCATGGGATTCTCCAGGCAAGAATACTGGAGTGGGTTGCCATTTCCTTCTCCAGGAGATCTTCCCAACCCAGGGATTGAACCCAGGTCTCCCTGCATTGCAGGCAGACACTTTAACCTCTGAGCCACCAGGGAAGCCCAAGTCAGGAAGCCCATCTAGGTTTTTCCTGTGGTCATGTATGGATGTGAGAGTTGGACTGTGAAGAAAGCTGAGCACTGAAGAATTGATGCGTTTGAACTGTGGTGTTGGAGAAGATTCTTGAGAGTCCCTTGGACTGCAAGGAGATCCAACGAGTCCATTCTGAAGGAGATCAGTCCTGGGTGTTCTTTGGAAAGAATGATGCTAAAGCTGAAACTCCAGTACTTTGGCCACCTCATGCAAAGAGTTGACTCATTGGAAAAGACTCTGATGCTGGGAGGGATTGAGGGCAGAAGGAGAAGGGGACGACAGAGGATGAGATGGCTGGATGGCATCACTGACTCGATGGATGTGAGTTTGAGTGAACTCTGGGAGTTGCTGATGGACAGGGAGGCCTGGCTTGCTGCAATTCATGGGGTCACAAAGAGTCAGACATGATTGAGCAACTGAACTGAACTGAACTGAAACTGAACAGATCAATTTCTGGTGTTTAAGTCATCCAATCTATGCTATTTATTATGGCAGCCCCAGCTGACTGAAATACTCTCAAAATTTTAACATACATATGCTAATAAAGACTAAAGGGGGAAAACAACCTTGGCCCAAGGGCTAACTGCAATGTGTGTGTTCTTCTGGGCTCTGTGCCCTGGCTCTACCCTCATAAGAGGCTGCTGGATTGTCTTGTGGGTGAGTACACCTAACCACGTCCCCTCTCATCTTGAGAAAATTACATCCACACCGTCATTATGGAGGAGGACCAGGAGATGAGCCAGGCCCTCAGAGCACAGCAAGACAGATAAAAATGACCCCTCCCCACTGGGGCTTGGGAGCCAGAGGACTGGCAGAGGTGGATGACAAGTGTTCTCCTGTCGTCTGCCTGCGCCCCATGATTTAATACGGTTTGGACATTTCTCCAGCTGAGTGGCAGCCAGGGCTCAATCCTCATGAAATCAGGCAGATAAAAGCCGTAGCAAAGGGCACTGAGACCTTGGCTCCCTGTCATTCTACTGCCAACTCTGCCAGAGCCTGGCTGGCACATTAAGTCGCTGAATCAATCCTTTGCACATGCCCAGGTGGGGGCTGGTGGAGCCTTAAAGTGGCGTCTTCACTGTAATGTCAAACCCAGAGCTGCAGCCCTACCTCCACCCCACGCCTCATCCCTGCAGCCACCAACTCCTTTATGTTTTCAACCCTGCCCTCTCATTTTTAACTGTTTATGCATCTGTGTTGCTGCTTCACCATGGGCTCCTGGAGAAAGCACCCAGTGCAAGGCCTGCATACAGGAGGGCAGATGGCATGGAGCTCTGAAAGAGACCGGGAGTCTCATGGCAAAGAAGAAGTCAAATGAGAAAACAGGTGTAAAACTCAGAGCACAGAGCCCAGCACATACCAAGTGTGTAATGAAGCTTCGTTTCTATTACTAAGGATGATGATACTTATAACAACAACTTTAAAACATAAAACCAGGGGTTGCTACTTCCTTCTCTCTTGAGATCTGTTCCTGGTTAGCATTCCTTCATTCATTCCATTCACATGAATTGAGCACCTTCCATAGCCCAGCAGGGCTCTCCCAGGACTACAGGAGTGAAGGGGACTGATGGGGTCCTGCCCTCCTGGGACTGATAGTCCCATGGGGAAGAATAATGCCCATCAAGAAACCAAACAAATGAATTAAACCATTGCAGACTGGGACAAGGAAAGGAAGGAAAAAATAGAATGTTAAAAAGAGAACAATACTCTTTCTGCCGGGATCACTCTCCTTAGTGTGAGAAAGAAACCACACGACCCACCCTATCAGCATGGCAGGACACTGAGCTCCCTGGTGACCCTTGAGCTGTCCCCTGCATGTCCCCTATGGCCCAGGCCCTGCTTGGCACACCCTCCCCCCCATGCAGCCCACAAGCTCCTGGTTGCTCCACAGCACCAGCTTGCTGTCCCCCTGCTCCTGCCCACCATGCCTTCTGTGGCTGACCATCCCAGAGCCTCTGTCTGGCTTCCATCACCTCCTTGTCTCCTACAATACGCCCCCCCCCTCGGCTCTGGGAAGGGGAGAGCCCCTCAGGGATAGGAAGGACCATCTTGCCTCCCAGCCTTAGCCAAGTGGACCAGAGCTCGACGCATGACACAAGCTAGACCAACTCGGCTTGGATTTGGACTGAAAGACCCTGGCGGGTCTCCATGGGAGGAGACAGGGCCCCTTGGCTGGAGCCTCGAGCTACCCTGTGGGCTGCAGAGGGAGGGGCTGGAGCAGGGATGAGGGAGGAGAAGGGGCCTGGTGTTTTCCTCCCCACAGCCCAGCTGCCCCCTCCCCTGGGATCTACCCCCTCCCTGTCCCTATTCATCCATGTGCTGAGTTCCTGGTTCATCAGTTAAGCCAGAGAGCCTTGATTCCCCTCTCCCTCTCCCTCTCCCTCCCCTGATGACCAAGTCAACGGCTTCCCTCCCACAGCCCCTCGGAGCTCCTCTGGGCTCTGTGACTTCTCTGTCACTTTCCAAGGGCTAGACTCCTGGTGTTTGCCAAAGGAGTGAGTGAAGGAGTGAAAGGGTGCCCAAACCTCAAAGCCCCCTCCCTGAGGAGGAGCGGGAGCCCAAGGGTGCACGGACCTGGGCATGCTTCTGACTCTGCTGCTTCCTGGCCCCGTGTCTCAGCCTGACACTTGTCCTCACTGGCCATCCACTGCTGGGAGCCAGCATGGGGAATCCTGCCCGTGGCAAAGGTCATGAGGAAAGGGGCCTGACAAACGCAAAGGCGGGATCAGGTCTCAGGGGTCCCCCTGGATTTTCTCGAGCATCTACTCCCAAGCCAGTCCCTGCTTAACTGTGTTATGCTTTCCACCTACTCTTCTGACATTAACAGGGGGCTGTCCCCCCACCACCTTTTTCTGGAAAAAGTTAATTTAGAGCTTTTAGATAATAAGTCTCCTGGGCATAATAAGAGTGTTTCAGTCCAAAAACCCCTCTGATGGCTTTCTAACCTGCCTGACAGGTTTGTCCGGACTCTTACAGCTGCGCATGTGATTGTTTGCGGCCTCCCAACCTCGAGAGGCACAGGAAGCTTAAAACATCCTAGGAATGTAGGGGCTTCCGAGGAGTCAAAATCATTGGAATAGGACTGATTAAGGGTTTCATTGTTGAGCCAATACTTGCTGCTTTTATTTGTTGATATAGTTGGTATGTAGAAAAAATAGGTAGTAGCCCTGGTATTAGCAACATTAGATCTTTGAGTTAAGTACTTTCTTTGTTTTAACCCACTGCACCTTTGTTCTACAGGAATGTAACTTTATCTAGTACTTTGAGGGTGATGCAGATTAAAAAAACACTTCAAGGGAAAATGAGTTTTCTGATTGATAGACATTTATCTAGGAAGAGAGCCATAAAAATGTTAACAGGCCCCCTGGCCAGAGGATGATGTAAAACCACCTGAGACCTTTTGTATATGGGAAGGTATGCAAAAGGAAAGCCTGGTCTCAATAAGGGTCAGGACTGCTGCCCCTGCATAACTCTGCATATTCCATTATTTGTTTATGTACAACTTGGGGTATATAAGCTGCTTTTGAAAATAAAGTTGTGGGTCTGGCACCAGTGCTTGGCTCCCCCATGTTGTTCTTTTCTCCCTTTTCAGGCTGAATTCCCGTCTGGCGCACAGAGACTCTCCATGTCTACTTATTTGCCCTGGCTTCTAAGACCCACATGAGAGGGAGCCCAAGGTGGGGCACCCTCCGCTATTCAAGCGGGTGCCGGTGGCATACGTAGACGGTGCAAGCCCCTTGTCTCGGAGCTTTATTGGTCTCCTGTGTAAACCAAGGAATACAGCCTCTTTTCTCCTCTATCTTCTCTCCTCTCTCTCACTACACTATTCTTTCCTAATCTCTCTTTATATCTCTAAATAAATAAATCTCTCCTTGCTGACTCTGTCCCTGCTTCGAATTCCCTGGATCCACTGGGGCTGGACCCCGGCACTCCGCCTCTTGCAGTAGGGAGGGTAGCAGGGTGAGGCAACCTGATGATGGAGGGAACTTGCTAGTGCATGGCAGCCCCAATGTCATGAGGAATGACAGTGCAGCCTCAGGATCCCTCTCCTTATAGGAATACGATGCTTATTCCTAGAGTCCTCCCAGGAGGTGAAGGACCTCAGGATCTGCAGGGATGCTAGAGGCAAACAGCAGTTTCGGTAGCAGGTGAGCATGGGGTGGGGGAGGGGAGGAAGAGGAAAAGAGATGAGCCTGGGGTTGGGGAGGGGGAGAAAGTAGAGAAAAAAGATAATGATTTTAGATTCAGAGAGGACAACTTAGCCCTTTAATTCATTGTGTGTTTTCAAAGGGATAGCTTTCTTTTTCAAATTATTATTATTATTAAGCCCTAAGTGTCTACATCTTATTTTCCAGGGTTTAGAGTTTAGCCCCACATCCTGTTCTTTCCCCTCACTCCTGACTTGGGAGCCTGACTCTCCTGGGCAGTTTTCTAGAGGCCCAGCTTGGGGTGGGGCTGATCAAGGCAAGCAAGATAGCCAGACCAGGTCCGCTGGATCTGACACCCTGGGATTGAGCACTCAGAGGGAATGGGAACATGACCAGGCAGCTCGCAGTTTGGATACTTGGGGAAATCACCCTGCATCTTTGGGCCTCGGTGTCCTCGTGTGTGAACTGGGGAAGATCAGTGCTAAGGGGTGTGGGGGAAGAGGAAGTGTTGTGACAATGTGGGAGGAAACATGGCCCACCTCCAAAATTCCTGATCTCTACAGTAACTAGGGAAACGGGCCTCTATGCCTCCTGCACATGGCTTTCCCTGCAAAGACAGAGCAACTCGAAGGATCCAGCAAATGAAATAAAACCAACCCAAACTAAATTAAAGTGGGAATTTAATGGCTGTAATAACTGAAAACTTCACAGGGAGTTCCAGTTCTGATCTGGTTTCATCAGGGGGTCCCTACAATCTCCCAGTCTCTCATTCCCTGACTTCTGGCTGGCTGAGTCACCAGCAGTGAGGTTGCTCCATGTGTGGAAGTCTGTCCCTTGGAGCCCAGCTCCAGCTCACACAGTTGGGTCACAGACCCCCTCAGAGCCAATCACTGTGGACAAAGCAAAGGAGATGTCTGGCTCAGGGTGGGCCCAGGTCACCCCATCCTGATCTCGAAGACTGACACTGAGAGAAAGAGGGTCCCTGGAAAAGGAAATCAAGAGCGCTTTTTAGCAAAAGAGACGGATCGGAAGCCTATTCATTCATACAGCTGGATTTTAATGTTGGCAGTTGACAATCAACTGACCAGGGCTGGGTCCACGAATGCACTCTGAGGCGTGGTCACTCCCGTCCCTGTCCCCCTAACACTCTGCTGTCTCATTCCCCCCACGAGATGCGGCATTTCCAAAGGGCAGGCCTAGAACCTCGACTTCTTCGGTGTCATTGCTAGCAGGGGCTGGCACAGAAAGTGCATCACGCAGCCAGGAGGGGCCAGCCTTCTCTGCTTCTGGGTGGAGTCCATCCAGGCTCTGGTGACCAGAGATCAGGCAGCCCAGGGAGCATGAGGACCCAGGCAGCTTGGCCCAGACACTGGCATCACTAACCCTGCAGAGGCACGGCCCACAGGGCAAGCTACAGGCACCCCCGGAAGCTTCCTGGGTAGAGATCAGTAATGGCAGGAGAGGGACAGGGCAGCCTCCACTGGTGACTTCAGTTCTTGGTGGGTTGGTTTTTTTAGCTCACCGAGGAGGAGATGGCTGGATGGCATCACTGACTCAATGGATAAGTTTGGGTAAACTCCAGGAGTTGGTGATGGACAGGGAGGCCTGGCATGCTGCAGTTCATGGGGTCACAAAGAGTCAGACACGACTGAATGACTGAACTGAACTGAACTGAAGACACCCCAGGAACCCTTAAGCACAGGGAGGGGCTGGTGAAGGACCACAGTTCATTCAAGCACAGGAGAGACTCAGAGCTGGAGAGATCCAAGTTTACCTGTTAGATGCCCTCTTTTTCTACCCACAGCTGGTGAAAGCCAGGGAATTCAGAGACTGTGGCCACCCAACCTGGGGTGTCCAGTCTCCCCAGCATCCTCATACCTTCCCCATCAGGTGGCCTGACACACAGAATCAGGGTCTCCAATGGCCTATGTTGGTTGAACGGCCCCAGATCCTCTGACCCACGTCCACAACCTCACCTCCAGCCTTAGAGCTCTCTGCAGTGGGCATGACAGTGTCTGGATGACCCCTTCCCCTGCCCCACCCCACACACATATTCCACCTACTAGATTTGTACCCAGGGCAGGGGACAGAACGTGGCACTTTATCTTATTTTCTTTGAACAAATCAGCTTTCTGCTACAGCCCAGCAGCACGGAGTTTCAGTGTCCAGACACAGAGATAGAAAAACTAATATCCAGTTCTGCAGCTTTCACTGGTCTCACCCACGCTCACCTGCCATGCGTCCTGGGGCTCCCCTGAGGCCTAGCTGTGTTCTCATAGACCTGTCCTGCAAACACCCCATGGTGGCCCTGCCTCCTGTTGTCTCTCCTTCCCTGAAACCCCTTCTCCATCCTCTCCCTCCTCCTCTCAGCACAGGGACATGAGATCTCAGAAGTGTTGCCTTCCTCTAATCAGAACCTAATTCTTTATCACAGAGCTCAGAGATGGAGTTTTCCAAGAAGACAAGGAAGACGCTGGTGGTGATTAATGCTTCTCTGCTCTCTGGAAAATAGGACTTAGTCCAGGATATAGGTTTTTTTAAGGAGCTTTACCATAGGCATTGCTGAGAGGCCAGCCCATGGCTTAGCAGATATGTCACCAAGCAAGGAAGAATTTACAGAAAAGAAGGGTTCACAAGCAAAGAGACCAGGAAGACAGTGAGCCCTGGAAGAGTTAAGAAGACCCCTAGATAGGGACAGAAGCCAGCCTGGTCCTTACCACCAGGACGCCTGGAGGTTGGGAGGGGGGATCTTCCTGGCTCTGCACCTCTCCTGTATGCCTGTCCTGCCCACATTCCCTAAGCCTCCTTTGATTAGATATCTCTTCCATCCTAGAGGTAATGAGTGGATCCTAGCCACTGGGGTAGGAGGGCACATTGGGGGGTACATGTTCATGTGGATGGAGGAGCAGTTGAGAGTAACTCAGAGGTTATCCTCATGACTTCATTGCAGCCCCAATAGGGTGGTAGGAAATGCCAAGTACAGGAACTCAGGCTTTGACCCAAGGCAGAACTAATCACTCCTTCAACTGAGCCCCAGAGCAGCTGGTAGAGAAAATGTCCTGAACCCATAAGACATGCCAGGCTCTGTCCTCACTCATCACCTCTGTCATCTCATTAAGTCTCTCACTCCTGTGAGGCTGCCGCTGATGCTGCTAAGTCACTTCAGTCATGTCCGACTTTGTGCGACCCCATAGACGGCAGCCCACCAGGCTTCGCCATCCCTGGGATTCTCCAGGCAAGAACACTGGAGTGGGTTGCCATTTCCTTCTCCAATACATGAAAGTGAAACGTGAAAGTGAAGTTGCTCAGTCATGTCTGACTCTTCGTGGTCCCATGGCCTGCAGCCTACCAGGCTCCTCCGTCCATGGGATTTTCCAGGCAAGAGTACTGGAGTGGGTTGCCATTGCCTTCTCCACTCCTGTGAGGCAAAATCATTATTATCTCTACTGTACCAATAAGGAAACTGAGCTCAGATAGGTGTGCAATTTGCCTGAGGCCACACAGCCAAGAAGCAGTGGCATACCCCTCTTCATGTTTCGTAGACATCTGTGTGGTTGGTAGGTTGTGACATGGACCCCAAAGACCTCCACCTCCTATATCCACACCCTGTGTAATCCTCTCCCTTGAGTTAGGCAGGACCTATAGACTTGCTTCTAATGAGTAGGATGCGGCAAAAGCAATGGGTTAAGTTACGAAGGACTCAAACAGCTGTCTGGCTGGAACTCTCTCTACATCGTCTTCTTGGCTCCTGGGCTTTGATGCGGTGGACGGTCACATTGCAGAGGCCCACAAGGCAGGATGGGGAGGCAGTCTCTGGGCAACAGCCAGCTGGGAAATGAGGCCCATGAAGCCCTCAATCAGTCCCCAAGAAATCGAATCCTGCCCACAATCACATGAAGTTGGAACCAGATTCCTCCCCAGTCGAGCCTCCAGTTGAGACCACAGTCCTGGGTAACACTTTTTTGAAGTATACTTGACCTAAAATACTGTTAGTTCCTGGGGCACAATATAGTGATTCCATATTTCTACACATTACAAAATGATCACCACCTGAGTGACACTTTGATTGCAGGCTGCATGAGATCATGGGCCTGGGGACCCAGTTAATCCAGGACTGGATTCCTGACACACAGAGACTGTGAAGATCACCAGCGTGGGTGGCTTTAAGAATCTGCTTTGGGGTAACACGTTGCAAAGCACGAGGCAATGAATACGATCCGTTTTCTAGTCTGGCTCGCCAGCTAGACCTCTAGGTACTCAGGACAGGAGTTATTCCTGAGTCATCTGTACTGCAAAGAGCTAAAACAGTGTCTGGAAATATCAACAAACCTGTCGGGTTAAAGGAATGTGCCAGTCGACCCACATGTGTGTACCTTCGATCGAGCCGTTTCCCCTGCCAGGGCGCCCTAACCCCTCCTCTGCTGAGTGCCTTCGTATCCCCACCCTGCTCTTCCTGGAACCCTTCCTTAGCACATGAGTGCCTCTGCTCACTGCTGGCCTCCATGGAGCAGCCCCCATCACCCCTGCTCTTCATACATACATGAGATGTACATCCCCAGAGGGCCTCCCCCCTAATTGCCTGGCCCTGTGCGTCACAAGAAAAATTCTCAACCAACTCAAAATTTGACCCTCCTTACTTGGCCCCATTTGGGTCTATGACAAGTCTCACTGCTGACATCTGGGTCCCAGGCCCCCTGATGCACACGTTCCTGTGTTCCTCCCACAAGAGGTCAAGGAAAGAACTAGGACCTCGGAGTCAACCAGGCCTGGACTTCCATCCCCTCCTGCCACTGCTGAGCCAAGTGACCTGGGACAAGTCAAGTCAGCCTTCAGAACCCAGACGGCCCTGCAGAAAAGTGGGAGCAGCGGTGCCCACAGGCGGCAGTGTGAGGGCTGATGGCATCAGCATGTGCCCGGCCCCTGCACGCAGTAGGCGCTCAGTAAACGTCAGTCCCCACTCTCCCCTGCAACCTGTAAGTTGCACCCAATTCAGAGATCAATCTTTTATCCAGCAGCATCCAAACCCCTCAGCCCCACCCCTCCCTCCAAGGCCCCAGCCCGGCCTCCAGCCCACAGCAGTCCTACCGCTCTGAACATAATTTGTGTGGTGTTTGTGGCAGTGGGTGGAGGGGAGGTGGTTGGTCCATCGTTACACAGAATAAATCTTTCAGGATGTTTAAATTCCAATCTGTAAAAAAAAAATTCTTCCCACACCCAAAGAAGAATGGCTGTGCTTGGTAAAGGTCACACATAAAACACACAGTACAGGACAGGAAGAGGAAGGCCAGGACACGATAAAGGAGCAGGTGCCATTCATTAAGGAAATCGCAGCTCTCCTTCCAAGGAGCACGCGCTCTTCCAGGCTGCAAACCCAGAGAGAAGGCACTTTTCTCCTGAAGCCTCAGAAATGGGTGATGTGGGGACTCCAAGCTGGGTAGCCACTGCACCAACACCGTGAGCTCTGGTTGTGAAGCACCTGCTTCCTGGGGCTCCAAGTCCACATAGCCCCATGGTGCAGTGGGGACCGCTCGACCTTGAGAGGAAGAGACTCGCCCAGGATGGATGGCACAGAGCAGAGAGGTGGGGGTGGGATTGGAACCCAGGTCTGCTGGTCTCAGGTCCCTGCTCCTCTCCAGACTCCCTGCTCCCTGAGAACGTGGGAGGATTGCCCTGGGAAAGGTGAGCAGAGAAGTCAGCCCAGTCCAGGTGGACACCCGCCAGGCTTTGGGCTGAATCTTGATAGTAGAGCCTTAAGTAGAGGATTAAAAAAAAAAAAAAAAACTCAGGCAAAAACAACAACAACAATGAAATAACATTGATTAATTAGTGCAACCAACTCTGTCTAGCTACAGGACGTGCTCAGAGTGCAGTGGCTGAGAATGGATTCTGAAAAGATCCACCTTTTCACCTCCAGGGGCAGCAGAGCCCACCTGGTCTGTTCAGTTCAGTCAGTCACTCAGTCATGTCCAACTCCTTGCCACCCCATGGAGTGCAGCATCCCAGACCTCCTGGTCCATCACCAACTCCCAGTGTTTACTCAAACTCATGTCCATTGAGTTGGTGATGCCATCCAACCATCTCATCCTCTGTCATCCCCTTCTCCTCCTGCCTTCAATCTTTCCCAGCATCAGGGTGTTTTCAAATGAGTCAGTTCTTCACATCAGGTGGCCAAAGTATTGGAACTTCAGCTTCAACATCAGTGCTTCCAATAAACACCCAGGACTGATCTCCTTTAGGATGGACTGGTTGGATCTCCTTGCTGTCCAAGGGACTCTCAAGAGTCTGAGACCTGGTCTAAGACCAGTCCAAAAACCCACCCCCTCCACTTCCCTCTCTCCTGCTCAGAAGGAGGAATGAAGGGGATGCGAATCCGGGTCCACCTCTATCCTCGATATCTCCAAGCCTTTACTGCCTGTGTTCTTACACTATAACACCAGCGCCACGAGGGAGGGCAGCCTCTGCTCGCTGCAGATGCCCTCGGGGCAGAACCTTGGTGCTCAGACCCCTCCCCAGAGGTGAAGGGCTTCCTGAGGCAGAGTGCGGGTGTGGTCTGGCCCAGGTCACCCAGAAACCCGGAGGAGCAGCGGGCACTTCTCCAGATGGGCTGCTCTGATCTGCCCTCCAGGATCCACCCATTGATGCCCTGTCCCTGTGGGGAGCTCCATTAGGACCCTCCATGTGACCTCATTAGGGTGAGACTCGAAGCACAGAGAAATTGGGTAACTTGCCTTATGTCACACAGCTCAGGGGATCAGAACTGAATCCTGACCTAGACAGCCCCCACAACACAGCTCTGGCTGCTTCCCCAGGGCCACCAGGCATGCTAGGAGACTTGGCCTCCTTTATAAACTTAATGAAATCCAGATCTTTATGGCAGAATAAAACCTTTCCAGATCCTTCTAAATTGCTCCAGTGTTCCGGTGCCAGTTCACCATCAAAAGCTCCATGTGTTGGGGGCTGGGTGTTGGCTGGGAGCTCTTATCTCTGAGGACGATTGTTCCTGACATGTTCCAGTTTACTCAGCTTTCCTGGCCCTCTTGAGCACTGGGTCTCAGGGGTTCAGGTGGCTGGACTCTGTCCCCACACTGGGGACAAAAGGAGGATGGGGCATCTTCCCAGGAGGGCACCTCCTCTTGCCATGACTCCAAGCACCCTCACTCCTGGCTCCAGGACAGGGGCATCCAGGGTCCTGCTGCCCCGAGACCATGCCTGCAGCTTCACCCCTACACCCCAAGCTCCAAGAACAGGTGCTGCTCCCCAGGTACTCTTGATGGGGCCGTGGCTCCTAGGCCTTTGCACAGGCAGTTCCCTCTCCTGGGAATGCCATCCCATGGCTTCTCCACATGGAGGGATCCTGCTCATTCCCCGAGACCCAGGCATGGATGGAGGGTGGGGAGAGAGCTAACATACTTACCCTCCTGCCTTGTGTCAAGGGCCCTGCGAGAGGTGAGCACCCTCAGCGAGTCCACTGTCTCCCGGGTACCAATCACAGAGGGGACTTCGTTATCCATTGTACCGATGGAGAAATTGAGCATCAGAGACACTGAGTGACATATTCAAAGCCACCCGGTGGTCAGTGGCAGGGCTGGGATAACTCTGACCAGCTCAGATGACCCACAGAGGAGCCTTGTCTACTATCCCTGGCTCTGAGCACCCTCCTGACCCCAGGAAGGGCATCACCCCTCTTTCACACCCTCACAGGGCGTGCTAAGCCTTTCCACTCCTCCTTTCATCTCGGTTCTCATCACCTGGCTCTCTGTTTTGGTGAATGGATGTGTGTTGAACATTCCAGTGTACTGGTGCCAGGCTCTGCACTGGAGGAAGACAGACCTTTTCACCCTGAGGTGCAAGCTGGACCACATGTTTTCCCAGGAAAAATAGCTTATTCAATGGTTTCTGGTTCAAGAGTTTTCACACTTTGCTTTTCGTGGGGGCAGGATGGAGTGGTTGGGTGGGTGGGAGGTACATAGTGTGGACGGAGGGGTGGGTAGGTCATGTGACAACAGATTTAGACTCAAGATGCAGCCGTCTGATGTGCCCAACCATGGAACAGGCGCCCCTGCCAGGTGGAGAGCTCCCCACCCCTGTAAGAGTTCAAATTGCTGTTCTTCAATCACCCAGTCACGTCCGACTCTCTGTGACTCCATGGACTGCAGCATGCCAGGCCTCCCTGTCCCTCACCATTTCCGTAAGTTTTCCCAAGTTCACGTCTATAGCATCGGTGATGCCATCCAGCCACCTCATCCTCTAAGGCCCTCTTCTCCTCTTGCCCTCAATCTTTCCCAGCATCAGGGACTTTTTCAATGAGTCAGCGCCTCATATCAGGTGACCAAAACATGGGAGCTTCAGCTTTAGCATCAGTCCTTCCAATGAGTATTCAGAGTTGATTTCCTTTAAGATTGAGTGGTTTGGTCTCCTTGCTGTTTCAAGAGACTCTCAGGAGTCACGGTTCAAAGGCATCAATTCTCTGGTGCCCCGCCTTCTTTACAGTTATAGGACAGTAAAGAAAGGGCGCCCTCTGTTACCAGGCGAGCTGGACTAAGGCTGCTTTCTATGCTAAGATTCTAACTCCAGGGTATGTATTGCAATGCCCGGTTTATCACGACTGATGCTGTGATTCCAAGGGTCCAATAAACTGGGGATGAGGTTCCAGGTTTTCTCCAGAGACTCCTTAACTTGGTGGCTCTCATCCCATGAGTCCTCGAATGCTCCCGTGATTCTGGAAATCTAGGATTCTGTGAAAGGAACCAGATGCTCAGGTCCTGGGATTCAAAGACTGTGAAGTGTCTGTGAGTCTGTGAAAGATGCTCTAAATCCAAGATCCCATGCATTGCAAATGCTGTGAAAGAGGCTGACAGATCTGAAAATCCTGGGCTGGGAGAGGAGGAAGGTTCCATAACCTTCTGCTCCCTGGTTTAGCATCTGCAGGGGGAGGACATGGGGAGCTCCTCTCGGCACTAACTAGCGGTGTCCCAGGAAACCCCCACATGCATCTCACCCTCCGCCCCCAACCCCAAGATGCTGAGGGGGTGAGACGGGTCCTGAAAGCCCAGAGACAGAGCCCACGTGACCAGCGCACCCATGGACGTGCCCCGGAGGAGCCCTTTGCCGTTCTGTCTTCGTTTCCCTCTTGCATTAATTATGAGGAGCAGCCTTTGCTGAGGGGAATTTTCTGGTGCGTCTCCCTTGGTGTAAGCAGATCCGGGACAGGAAGCCAGGAGCGCACTTCCTTCCGGTTCTGGCTGTGTTCCCCGATCCTCTGGCCCTCTCCAGGAGCTCTTCTCCTCTAGTCCCTGCTTAATCTGTCTCTCAGTGAGCCCTGAGCACTGTCCATCCTGCCAGGTTCACTTTGGTTTCTCAGGAAGGATCTGGATCCTGGGAGAAGGCAGGGAGGGGCCAGAATTCTAGAGGCTGGGTCGGTCCACAGTTGGTCCTCCAGGATGTCCCAGGGAGGCCCCAGCTACCCACCCCGACCTCAGTGGGCAGGTAGGGGTTCTACAACAGAAAGTGAACCTGGAGCCCAGAGCTCCATAGTATTAACCCTGGGGGATTGGGACAAACCACTCCCCTCCGTGCATCTCAGGAGACTTTCTGGAAATTTCCTCAGAGCTGGCCTGGCCTGAGCCTCCCACAGGAGCCTGCAGAGGAAGTCTGACCTCACCTGGGGGAGGGAGGCCCAGGCTTCCACAGGCTGCAGGCTTCCACAGGATCTCAGCTCAGGCATCCCAGTCTATCCAGGCCCAGGGGCTCCCTCTCCAGGACCAGAGAGCTGCAATCCGCTTCCCTGACCTGTTGTCTACCAGGGCCTCCAGGAACAGCACACACATCCCACCTCCTCCTCGGCCTCCACCAGCCTCCCCACTCAGTGCAGGTGTCTCCTCCTCCAGGAAGCCCCCCTCCACTCCCACAGCCTGTGCCTCATCAGTGCCCACCCAGGCTGCTCTTTCCCCTCTCACCTGCATGCCAACAACCCCGCTCCATCACCCCCACTTAGTCGGTGAGCTCTTCTCAGGGGGACCAGCTCCCTGGAGCCTCATTAGTCTCAGTGGAATTTTGTCAACCTTAGTGGTACCCAGTGGGGTCATGTGATATACTGACAGGTACTCAAAAAGTGACAGAGGATGAGATAGTTGGATGGCATCACTGACTCGATGGATGTGAGTCTGAGTAAGCTCCGGGAGTTGGTGATGGACAGGGAAGCCTGGCGTGCTGCAGTCCATGGGGTCACAAAGAGCTGGACATGACTGAGCAACCAAACTGACTGAGTGGAACTCAAAAAGTACTAGTAAATAAATAAATGTCAGCAGGTGGTTAGAGACCCTGGTTCAATCCCTGTGTTGAGAAGCTCCCTTGGAGAAAGGAATGGCAACCACTCCAGTATTCTTGCCTGGAGAATCCCATGGACAGAGGAGCCTGGCAGGTTACAGCCCATGGGGTCGCAAAGAGTTGGACTTCAGTTCAGTTCAGTCGCTCAGTCGTGTCCGACTCTTTGTGACCCCATGAATCACAGCACGCCACGCCTCCCTGTCCATCACCAACTCCCAGAGTTCACTCAGACTCACGTCCATCGAGTCGGTGATGCCATCCAGCCATCTCATCCTCTGTTGTCCCCTTCTCCTCCTGCCCCCAATCCCTCCCAGCATCAGAGTCTTTTCCAATGAGTCAACTCTTCGCACGAGGTGGCCAAAGTACTGGAGTTTCAGCTTTAGCATCATTCCTTCCAAAGAACACCCAGGGTGATCTCCTTGCAGTCCAAGGGACTCTCAAGAGTCTTCTCCAACACCACACTTCAAAAGCATCAATTCTTCAGCACTCAGCTTTCTTCACAGTCCAACGCTCAGATCCATACATGACCACTGGAAAAACCATAGCCTTGACTAGATGGACCATTGTTGGCAAAATAATGTCTCTGCTTTTCAATATGCTATCTAGGTTGGTCATAACTTTCCTTCCAAGGAGTAAGCGTCTTTTAATTTCATGGCTTCAATCACCATCTGCAGTGACTTTTGGAGCCCCCAAAAATAAAGTCTGACACTGTTTCCACTGTTTCCCCATCTAGTTCCCAGGAAGTGATGGGACCAGATGCCATGATCTTCGTTTTCTGAATGGTGAGCTTTAAGCTAACTTTTTCACTCTCCTCTTTCACTTTCATCAAGAGGCTTTTTGGTTCCTCTTCACTTTCTGCCATAAGGGTGGTATCATCTCCATATCTGAGGTTATTGATATTTCTCCTGGCAATCTTGATTCCAGCTTGTGCTTCTTCCAGCCCAGCGTTTCTCATGATGTACTCTGCATAGAAGTTAAATAAGCAGGGTGACAATATACAGCCTTGACATACTCCTTTTCCTATTNTTCATGATCTGAGCCACAGTCAGCTCCTGGTCTTGTTTTTGTTGACTGTATAGAGCTTCTCCATCTTTGGCTGCAGAGAATATAATCAATCTGATTTCGGTGTTGACCATCCCGTGATGTCCATGTGTAGAGTCTTCTTCTGTGTTGTTGGAAGAGGGTGTTTGCTATGACCAGTGCATTCTCTTCGCAAAACTCTATTAGCCTTTGCCCTGCTTCATTCGGTACTCCAAGGCCAAATTTGCCTGTCACTCCAGGTGTTTCTTAACTTCCTACTTTTGCATTCCAGTCCCCTATAATAAAAAGGACATCTTTTTTGAGTGTTAGTTCTAAAAGGTCTTGTAGGTCTTCACAGAACCGTTCAACTTCAGCTTCTTCAGCGTTACTGATTGGGGCATAGACTTGGATTACTGTGCTATTGAATGGTTTGCCTTGGAAACAAACAGAGATCATTCTGTCGTTTTTGAGACTGCATCTAAGTACTGCATTTTGGACTCTTTTGTTGACCATGATGGCTATCCCATTTCTTCTAAGGGATTCCTGCCTGCGGTAGTAGATATAATGGTCATCTGAGTTAAATTCACCCATTCCATTCCATTTTAGTTCACTGATTCCTAGAATGTCGACGTTCACTCTTGCTGTCTCTTGTTTGGCCACTTCCAATTTGCCTTGATTCATGGACCTAACATTCCAGGTTCCTATGCAATATTGTTCTTTACAGCATCGGACCTTGCTTCTATCACCAGTCACATCCACAACTGGATATCGTTTTTGCTTTGGCTCCATCCCTTCATTCTTTTAGGAGTTATTTCTCCACTGATCTCCAGTAGCATGTTGGGCACCTACTGACCTGGGGAGTTCCTCTTTCAGTTTCCTATCATTTTGCTTTTCATACTGTTCATGGGGTTCTCAAGGTAAGAATACTGAAGTGGCTTGCCATTCCCTTCTCCAGTGGACCACATTCTGTCAGACCTCTCCACCATGACCCGCCCATCTTGGGTGGCCCAATAGGGCATGGCTTAGTTTCATTGAGTTAGACAAGGCTGTGGTCCTAGTGTGATTAGATTGACTAGTTTTCTCTGAGTATGGTTTCAGTGTGTCTGCCCTCTGATGCCCTCTTGCAACACCTACCATCTTACTTGGGTTTCTCTTACCTTGGACGAGGGGTATCTCCTCACCGCTGCCCCTCCTGACCTTGAACGTGGAGTAATTCCCCTAGACCCTCCTGTGCGCACGCAGCTACCACTCCTTGGACATGGGGTGGCTCCTCTCGGCCGCTGCCCCTGACCTCAGACGTGGGGTAGCTCCTCTGGACTGATCAACTAACATACATAGGTGGGTCGAGGAAGGAAGACACCAGTAATTGCAGATACATAAACGCATGTGCTCCTGTGTGGGGACTAGGCAGCTGTGCCCATCTGCGCCCTGCGCCAGGCAGGCAAGAGATGTGGCCCGTTTCTGCTACTGGGTGGGCAGGTGTGCCCAGGTGTGCCCAGGGGAGGGAGAGGGAGCCAGAGAGAAAACAGTGGTGGTCACTGGTGCATCTGCGCCGTCCCAGGGACCATGTGTAGTCACTCAGCAAGCTTCCGTCCGCTGCAGGCAGGACACTGCGCTAGTACCTGGGGTCCACCGGAAAAGAACACAAAGGCCCCTGCTCTCACGCTGGAGGACCTGACACGCCAACGATGCAGATAATAAGAGCAAACATACTGCACAAATTACATAGATTGCTGAGGGAGTAGTGGGGGCAGGGTTCAGTGGCTAGAGAAGCCCCCGAGGTTTGCGCGAAGACTTGTCCTCTGGTCTTGCTGCCACAGATGACGAGGAAACAGAGGCTGAGAAAGGTCGGACACGTGCTCAGAGCCACACAGCATGTGGAGGAGGAAGGGCTGAGTCCCCTCTGCCACACTCTGAGTCCTCATCACCTGGCGAGTCTTTGCATCAACCCTGAAATAAGGACATTGTTATCCCCATTTGACCATTGAAGGATCCAGGGCACCAGAGCCCCACGTGGACTCCCAGAGCCAAACCCAGGTTTGCCACACAAAAAGCCTCTTGCCCTCCATGAGCTGCCGCTTGAAAGGGAGCCACGCAGGCCCCAGCGTGGGGTCTCGGGCAGCCTTGTTGAGCTGTCTGGGGCACAGGCCTTCCTCCGGACCTCTGTTCACCGCTGATTCAGGCAGCAAGCGACACCCTTGGGACACAGGCAGGGGCTGGCGCCGGTGACGGCATGACTCACTAGGGGAGGATCAAGGGGAGACTTCTGAGGCCTGAGCCAGGCCCAGTGTCTGGGCTCGGAGACGGCTGGCCTTTGATCCAGGCCAGACACTGGGCTGCCTCTGATGTGGGAAGAAGCCTTGTGAAGCCGGATCCCATCGGGGGACCGATCAGAACCATGCAGCCTCATTACTGCTCTGGCCTATTTTCCATTCCCCTCTCGGGGGCCGAGGTGGCTGCCATAGTAACCACACAGACACGGCAGCTGCAGGGACACTGTTTTCAGTGAGGGAAGAGGCACGTAGGCCATGCCAGGCAAACAGGCCTGTGTTGGCAGCCTGGCACTTCGCCTTCCACGGCCAGGGCCTCTTGTTCTCTGAGCCTCACTGGTGTCTCCTGTCAAATGGACCAAAAACGGTGCCTGTGCCGTGAAGTAATAGGGATGTAACACTCAGCGTGGGAAGCTCTCAGTGCGTCAGCTAACACGACTGTTTGCTCCTCAGCACGTGCTGGCACTGGAGTTTCAGGGTCAGTCACCCTGACAAAGCGCCTACTGCGTGCCAAGCACGGGCCGTGGCCCTTTCCACGGCAGCATCTCACTGAGCCTTCAGTAGAAGCAACCGAGGAAGCAGGAAGCGCTGACCCCCTTCACAGAGGGACGAGGAGCCTCAAGAGAAGGGGAGGGACTCGCAGGTCTCCCACCCAGGCCTGGAGAGAGGCAGGTCTCCTTGAAATGCAAGTCCCAGGACCCCCATTCATTTGAAGACTTAGGATCCCTGGGGCTTCCCTGGTGGTTCAGATGGTGAAGAATCTGACTGCAATGCAGGAGACCTGGGTTTGATCCCTGGGCCAGGAAGATCCGCTGGAGAAGAGAATGGCAACCCACTCTAGTATTCTTGCCGGGACAATCCCATGGACAGAGGAAACTCGTGGGCTACAGTCCATGAGGTCACAAAGACTCAGACACAACTAAGTGAGCCCCACTCTAGGATCCCTGGGCCGAGTCCTGAGACTCCCAGGGAGGTTGGGGGCAACAGCATCACACTAGGGGACCCCTGGAGAGGAAGCAGCTGGGTGACTCCTTCCACCTCCAGCTTTCTGGAGTCTGCAAGGCTGGCACCGAGTGTCAGCGCATCCAGCCCAGCTCTGTGGACAACCCGCTTGCTGGCCACACTAGTGACAATTGGGACCCATCTCTCCCGATGTCCCTCAGCCATTCTCTGGCCCCAGCCTGGGGTGCTGAAGCATCCTCCCAGACACCTGCCCTCATGCATACTCTAGACTGTCACCTGCAGACTCCATGTGCCTCGTCACTGAGTAGGGCTGCCACTCATACTCTACAAGCAGGGTGGGGGCAGAGGGCAGACAGAAAGGATCCACTTCAGGCCCTGGGACCTGTTAGCAGGTTTTCTATGAGGGGTGAATGGACCATTCTTTTTTGTTTGTTTGCCACGTGAAATCTTAGTTCCCTGACCAGGGACTGAACCCATGGCCCCTGCACTGGGATGCAGATCTTAACCACTGGACCGCCAGGGAAGTCCCAGGAAAGGGCTGTTCTAGATGTGAGGAGATGCGCTTCCCCCTTGAGGCCCTCGGGGGAGGCCTGTGACTGAGTCGGGGCTCCTGGACCCAAATCCCAACGAAGATGCAGCTTCTGTCTTGAGCCCCTTGGGCCCCTAACCCTGGGGCTCACACACTGGCTCCTTTCAGTCTTCACACCCCAGCCAGGGGGGAATCACTCTCCCCATTTCCTAGGTGAGCAAACTGAGACCCAAAGGGGCACTCACATGCCCAGAGCAAGACAGCACATCGGGGACAGTGCTGGGACTCAATTGCAGGGTCTGTGTTCTCTCTAGGGGCCCAAGCACCACCTGCCCTGCCCAGGCTGTGACTGTCCCTGTGTTGGGAGGGACAAGCCCCCAGTGTCCCTGGGTACCCTGCTGAGTATGCCAACCACAAGGCCCAAGAAGCCCCTGATGCCGAGCAGTTTCTCCAGGCAGTCACATACCCCGAGGCTGCCGCAGGTGACCACGGTGGCTGCCAGGTGGCTGCTTGCTACAAAAGATGCTGAGCTACAAAAGATGCTTGGCTCCGTGATCCTAGGAACAGTGTGGCCCAGTGCACGTGGAGTCCCCACCTGAACCCCACGATTCTCCAGCAGCAGGGGGCTGCAGGACCAGCCCTTGTGCCCTAGGGTGGGGTGCCATTGCCTTCTCCATTGCAGTCTGTAGTCCTTCCTATTATGACGTTGGAGTTTTTCCTGGATGGTTTGACTTAGAGACATTTACTACCTGCTCTGGAGACAATGGCACCCCACTCCAGTACTCTTGCCTGGAAAATCCCATGGGTGGAGGAGCCTGGTGCGCTGCAGTCCATGGGGTCGCTGATAGTTGGGCATGACCGAGCGACTTCACTTTCACTTTTCACTTTCATGCATTGGAGAAGGAAATAGCAACCCACTCCAGTGTTCTTGCCTGGAGAATCCCAGGGATGGGGGAGCCTGGTGGGCTGCTGTCTATGGGGTCGCACAGAGTCAGACACAACTGAAGTGACTTAGCAGCTGGGGACAAAAAGTTGGATATTTGCAAATAGGATCTAGAGAAAGTAGGAAAGAGATGATCCTTCCTTGGGTTGCCTTTACTCAGCCCCCAGTCCACCCTTAACAGCCAGGTCAGGCTACCACCCACTGGTATGGCAACACTTCCAGCAGCTCAAGGCCAGGAAGAGCAGAGATGGTACACGGGGACCCTTGAAAAGACATTTCAAAGTGAGTGGTTAGGAGGAGAGTAGTTCAGCTGTTGGAGGGAGTCACACCCTCTCCAGACCCTTTGAAAGGGGAAGTCTAAAGTCTTCCCACAAAACCAGCCCTCTCTGATCAGGCCTCCACCCTCCTCCCAGTACCAGGAACCAGAGGACCCTCCTTCCTGGGAGGCCCTCCCCATGCCTGCTGTTCCAGGCTCCACTCCTTTCTTCAGAACACAGCACACAACAGTCCAAGACAGCCTTCAGATTCATCTTACCCAGGCTCCAGAGCCCATTTCACAGATGGGAAAACTGAGTCAAGTTCACTAGATGACAGTAAAGAGGGAGTAGAAATAGCAGAAACTTGGAGCCAACAGGCCGGGCTTCCAATCCCAGCTCCAACTTGGGTGTTCTGGGCAAATCCCACCTGCATCTGAAGCTCCCTTAGTGTGCGTAGTCACTCGGTCATGTCTGACTCGTTGCAACCCCATGGGCTGCCACTGGCCAGGCTCCTCTGTCCTTGGAATTCTCCAAACAAGACTACCAGACTGGGTTGCCATTCCCTTCTCCAGGGGATCTTCCCAACCCAGGGACTGAACCCTTATCTCTTATGTCTCCTGCACTACAGGCAGACTCTTTACTGCCTGAGCCACCAGGAAATCTCCTTTAAAACCTACAAAACATCCATCACCCACCCTCTCTGCACCAGCTCTGCCTGCCTTAGTTCCTCTATCTATACAATGGGTCTGTAAAACAGTAACTGTGAAGTTAGAAAATCCATGTAAAGCCTCTGGCACATGGTGCCCAAGAAATAGTAGCTCAGTAAAGGACCATAGCTGCCCAGACCCAAAGCCCCAGAGACTCCATTCCTGTGAACAGAGTGACCCCTCCCTAGGCTAACACACCTGATGCTAGTCAGGCTCCTGTGACCCATCCTCCCAGCCAGGAGGCAGCCAGCTCCTAAGAAGGGGTGAAGCACCTTGTCTGGTGGGGCTCCCCTGAGCTGCTCCTATCTCCTCCTGTATTAATTGTATTCGTATCTGGAATAGATGGGGCAATTGGGTCTCTTTCTCTCCAATTTTTTTTCCCCCACAGAGGATAGGTCCAGGAGGCAATCAGGTAATTAAAAGAAGAGAAATGCTAAACAACCTTCTTACCGGGCTATAGACCACCGCATCTTCCCTCCCTTGTAAATCCATTAATGAACTGTAATTGCAAAGACAAATCCCTTATTGAAACCTGGTAACCAATTCACTGTGGGGCTAAGAGACGCCCCACTCATCCAAGAGCTGAGTATGGAAAGAAAAATTTTTAATTAATTTAGTCCTGTTTACCTATACATAAATAAAAACCAAAAAAATATTGGATGCAGAGCAATTTGCCATCTGTCGGTAGACAGTGGTTGCCCCGAGGAGATGCCGGTTTTCCTTTATTCTGGGACTTGTTTATAACCTTCTGTTAATCAAACCTGAATCTGAGAGAACGTGGGAATTACATGGAGAGGGTAGATGGAATAAGGCCCTGGAGCAAACGTGGGGAGAATCGGGATGAGTTCACAGCAGGAGTTTAAGTTTGAAAGACCTCAAGATGCCCAGCCCCACCTTCCTCCGCGCCTGACAAGATGGCCCTTTTACACCCGGCCCCTCTCAGGGAAGAACGTGGTACCCAGGAGGGCAGCCGTGTGGGTGAGGCTGTGCCATGCAGGGATCCAGGGTAGGCTGGTGTCCTAGAAGCTGGGTAAGATGGGGGCCTGTGGGCAAGTGGCTTATGGAGCGGGGAGCGGACTCCGCTGAAGTCTCACCCCCACAGGTCTGGCCCCTTGGACCTGTGTCACGGGATCATTCGTTGCAGGCTTACTCCCAGTGGGGGTATTACATTCTAAGCATCTCCAGCTAGTCAGTGGTCAGCTCCCTTCAGCAGAGGGCGGGGCTCTGGAAGGAGTCCAGCTGTGAGCTATTAGCAGCCAACCCCCATAGCAACTGGAGGAGAGGCGTGCTGACCGAGTGACGCCCATCTGGGTGGGCCAAAATTCCACCGCTCTCCTCTCTGACTGCACCCATGGTGCGCCTCGGATGGTTCTGCTTGTCCAGCGTCTGGGCTTGACCTTGGTAACAGCCATCTGTCTTCCTTTTCCTTGGGGAAGCAATGCTTAGCCTTGTCGGTCTTGGCGGAGGCCTGCGGAAGTCACTCCACCCCCAGATAGAGGGGTGGGCTGAGTCACAGTTCTGGCCAATCAGAATCTCAGATGCTCCTCACACAGTGAAGGACTTGTGAAAGACCCAATCAGAGCCAAGGAGACTGGTTACAGGAATGTCCACACACTCGGGGTTGGTAGAGCGTCAGCGTGGAGCTCTAGGGCCGTCTTTGGAAGACCTGTCTGGACCTGAGGCTGTATTAGAGACCAGAGTTAAGAGGAGAGAGAGGGAGACCTGAGCCCAGCCCCCTCCCCCAGCACCTTCAATCACCAGATCCCATCAACTCTCTTCTTGAGCTTAAGCTGGTTTGTGTGGAGTTTCTGTCACTTGCAGTTGAGACCCCTAACTCACCCTGTTCTGACCCACGGTGCCTGTGATCCAGTGTTCCGCGCTGTTTCTCGGTTTCTCGTGCCAGCTGCATCTGAGAGTCTCCTCGGTGCCATGGGGTTCGTGGGGCAGAGCAGCCCCCTCCTTCCCCTCCACTCCCACAAACGGTTGAGTCCTGGGCATAGGGGCCCCCACCCCCATGTTTGTTCAGTTCAGTCGCTCAGTCGTGTCCGACTCTCTGTGACCGCATGGACTGCAGCATGCCAGGCTTCCCTGTCCATCACCAATCCCCGGAGTTTACTCAAACTCATGTCCACTGAGTCAGTGATGCCATCCAACCGTCTCATCCTCTGTCCTCCCCTTCTCCTCCCGCCTTTCAGTCTTTCCCAGCGTCGGGGTCTCTTGCAATGAGTCAGCTCTTCGCATCGGGTGACCAAATTACTGGAGTTTCAGCTTCAGCATCAGTTCTTCCAATGAATATTCAGCATGTCTGTTGCTGTTAAGGAAAATCCTGAGGCTGGGCCCCACAGGCCCCTAGACCCCCCGACCCTGCCCAGCTCAGGCCACTGTGGGGATGCAACATCAGTTCTAGCCTCTGAGCTACAGCCTCCCCCAGGCTTTTCCCCAAGGGCTTCTCCCGGACCCTGAGCTCTGATCAGTTCCTCTGTCAAGACCCTCTCACCTTTCTCAACCACGCCTTCCTCACCCTCCCCTGACCCCAGGCCTTACTCCCTTCCTGGCCCCCACCGACCCTTCCATAGAGTCCCCTCTTGTCCCTCTGGCCTTAGGACTGGCCTAGTCCAGTCCCAAGCTGGATGTGCCCACAGTCAGGATCTCCACCGAATCCTGCAAGAGGGTGGGGAAGAGAGGTGCTGCCAGGAGCCTAGGGCTTGGAATTCAGGCACAGGCCACTGAGCCTGGCACACGGGCAACTCGGGAATCAGACTCCTGCACTTTTCAAGGCTAGTTTATTCCGCAAGTGAGTTGTTCCACACATGGAAACGGATCCCCACTTCCATGGCCACCTTCCTGCTGGGGGCTCCTGCTGGGGGCTCCTGCTGGAAGGGCAGCAGGGGTCCGTCTCCTCCTCTTATTGAGCACTGCATGCAGACTGGAGGGGACTCTGCCGGCCAGCTAGCCTGCCTCCCTCCTCCCCCCACCTCGTCCCCTCTTCCTCCAAGGCTGTTCCAGTGCATTAAATGATGAGGCAGCCTCATTACTGAAGCCTCTGGCTCATTATCAGGCAGCTGGAGGGGATGGGGACCAACCGAGGAGAGACTAGACGGGGTGGGGAAGGGGAGCAGCAGAGCCTGGGCAAAGATAACCATCTGTGTGCACTTTCTGCTGAGTTCCGTCTCTTCTGATCCTTACACAGACATCCTGGGCTTTTTTTTTTTTTTTGATCACTGACAATCTCATTTGATCTGCACCACCTGTGAATCTGTGCTGTTATTACAATGGGCCCTGTTTTCTGGCTGTGGCAGGAGGTGCAAAGAGGGGAGATGACTTCCTCAAGGTCACACAGCTGCAGGTGGCAAGCATGGCCCCCATACCAGCAGCCCACATGGATGGAGCTCCTCCCATGTGCCTGGCTGTTACCCACAGTACAGGTGAGATGCTGGCAGCCCTACCAGGGAGGCAACATTATCAGCTCATTTTACAGACAAAGAAAGTGAGGCACAGAGAGGTCAAGGTATTTACTCAAAGTCACACAGCTCCATCTTTCTTACCCTCAGACCTCACTCCTTCTGCACTGAGATGGAACCGGCGAGCTCTATGGAAAAACCCAAGCCGTGGTCGTACAGAAACTGAGTTCACTCTCCCCTCACCCCAAGAGCTGTGAGGTCAGTATGCAACTGAGGGCGGAGTTGATGGGATGGGGAAAATAGGCTTCTGGCCATGAGGAACAGGCCCATGAGACCAAGGCCCAGCTTAGGCTAAATTCTAGTCTTGGGTCTGTCCTTCTTTGCTGTGTGGCCTGGGGAAACCACGTCCCCTCTCTGGGCCCTCATTTTAAAGGTCTCTAGCGCTTGGGGACTGGGTAGATGCCCTCTGAATCTGCCATACTGCCAGGCCTCTGACTGTGCTCATGGTGAGGGAAGGGCAGGGGCTGGCCTCTCCCCGCTCTCCTGGCCCTGGTGGACACCCTGTCATGCATGATCCTTCCTCCCATTTCCACAGCCCTACCCCAGCCTCACTCTAGCTGGAGAGGAACTGAATTAGGGACTCACTGGCACCTGCTGTACACTGGGCACTGAGGACCCCTCGCCCCCATTTGATGCTCCCATCCCCTGGAGAGGGAGGGGTTAATAATCCTCATTTCACAGATGAGGAAGCCAAGGCTCAGAGAGGTTGAGTGGTCCAAGGACCCAGCTAGGAAATGGCAAGGCGGGAATCTGAACCCAGGTATCTGCCTCCAAAGCCGGCTTTCCTTTGCTGCAGGTTTCCTTTCCCTTGCAGTGCCTGGTGGGATCAAGGGCCAGTCTCTGCCCTTCATTTTGCTGGAGGCCATGAGCGTCCTCAAGTGGGAGGAAGCCAACAGGCAAGTCACTCAGAACAGTTGTATACAGGGGGAGGGGAGGCGAGATGTCTGAGCACAAATGTGCCAGTCTGGGCACTCCCACACCATGATCCCAGGGGACACTAAAGGGTCTCATCGCCCCTCTGGGTCATGGCCAAGGCCATTTCTTGAGGGTTCCCATGTCCCAGCATCCTGCCTGTAGCTCACACAGGCAGAAGTCATTTGATCTTCAAGGAGCCTCCTGGAGGGGGCAAATTACCCATATCTTCCACCTCTGGAAACAGGTCAGATGAGACAACTGGTTCACGGCACACAGCTAGTACCTGGGGAGCTGAGATCTTCCATGGGACCCCCTGCTGCAGGCACAGGTCAGGGCTGACTGTCCTTGTGTGTAGGCAGAGCCCTGGAGGTCACAAGCAACCCCCCAGGAAGGAAGCAAGTTGCCCTGGTGTCCGTGACGGTCCCTGACTCCCTCACACCTTTCCCTCCACCTCTCTGAGCCTCAGTTTCCTTATCTCCATCATGCGGTCATCCTGACTACCTCACCGGGTGGCTGTGGAGTCCAGATTGCCTAGATTAGGATGCTTTCTGTTCACAGCATCTGAATGCAACTGACAAATGAAGTCACCAGGAGCGGGAGGTTTCCCTGTGTTAGAGGAAGGGTGATACCCAAGGAGTATTGTTGGAAATGAACCAGGGGCTAGTGTGGAGGCCATTCAGATGCCCACCGGCTCTGCCCACGTAGACAGTCTCATCCTCCTGCTTGGAGGTCATGAGCGCTGGGTTTGTGGTCAGAGTCTCAAGTTCAGAACCAGCTCTCTGAGCCGCCACAGACAAGTCACTGGACCTCCCGGCACCCCCTGTCCTCTTGACCCCGAGGCAGCCCCTTGTGTCTCAAGCCACTCCTGCTGGTTGGGATCTCCTGACATCAGACCTCAGTCCACGTCCAGGAAGGTCCTCACCCGGGTCCCGCTCTGGGTCCACAGCCACGTACGCATGTGCCTGTCGGGGCAGACACACAGCAGTTCTCCCCACAGTGCGTGTGGCTCCCAGGGCACCTCCAGCCCTTCTCCAGCTGGGGCCGGCACCTCAGACCCACCGTTCCCTGGGAACCTCTCCTGAGCTCAGTTCTTCACATAAAAACCACACAACAACTCAAGAAGGGGTCCTGTGATAGCCCCACATTACTGATGAGGAAACTGAGGCTCAGGGAGGTTAAGGACTTGTCAGAAATCACAGGACGTGCAGAGACGGGGTTGCAGTCCAGGCCCCCTTCAAACTCCACAGCCTGCCAATGCCATTCTGTTTTCTGCCTCTGGGATCTCTGACCCTGCAAGCCTTCCAGAACATTCCCCTGCACCCGTGCTTGTCCCCTCCTTGCAGAGCAGGCCCAGGTGGCCCCGGGCCAGCCCAGAGGATGGTGGTCTCTCACCTCCTCCCTGGACCCTCTTCCTGTATCGACATCACCCACCGTCACACCGTCTTTTCCAGCAACCACACCCCTGTCAACTCACGTGGAACCTCCAGCTCGGCTTTTCCAGGAGCTGCTGACAAGGCAGCTCACCCTCCCCCTCTACTTTGTAGCTAATTTTGAACCTAAATGCAGAACTTTTCCTAGCGTCCATGTTACACGCCATCAGCTTGATCTCACCCTGAGGTCGGCTGGAGGCCGCAGTGAGCGGTGTCCCTCCCGGCTCTGTCTGCGGATCTGGTTGGTTGGTGTTTGAAGTTCTTCCGCCAAGTAGAGCAGGAGGCCTGGGCGGGAACAGAGCCCTGTGGTTCACCGCTGCAGACTGCCTCCTAGGCCAGGATCCTCTCGGGACGGGTCCTTCTGGGGCTGCACGGTCCAGCCAGCCTGACGGGCTGTCCTCTGTCCGAGACCCTCTGTCTGTCATCCCTGTGGTCGCTGGTGTCTGACCTGTGCCCCTCCCTCTGTCTCCTTCCCCACCTCTCTCCTTGTCATTATTCCTTTATCCTCCTCCTCTGTCAATCCTCTTGCCCCTGCTATCTCCCTCTTCCCCTCCCCTCCTCTACATTCTCTTTAATGTTGATGGCTAAGGTCACAGCCACAAGGACTTCTCACCTCCACACAGAGGGTTCTTTGGCTCTGTTCTGGGCCACAGTGAGGGCGATGCCCAGACCTGCAGGTGGGCTGGGAGCAGGAAGGGACAGAGGAAATCAGGGAAACCTCAGCTGCATGACGAGCAAGGGATCAGGGGCTGAGAGGGACGGCTCTGCTGTCACAAACCCTGGGCTTGCCTCTCAGATCCCCTTAGCTGTGTGACCTGGCGCAAGTCACTTACCCTCTCTGGGCATCTGCTTCCTCCTCTGTAAAATGGATTAGAAATCATAGAGCTGCTAAGAAAACTCAATGAGATGGTGCAAGTAAATCCCTTGGTGCCCAGCCTGGCTCCAGGAAGAGTGTGGGCAATTCTAGTTAGCATCATTTTTATGTATCAGGCCCCGTGCCAGGAACTTCTCACATATTACTTCATTAAATCGCATATTTTTATGATGCAATTTTCGATACCTACAACAGTATCTGTATTACACACCTTTCTATCTGCCAGTCCATCTAGCTATACATGGTATGAACCATCAGTGTATGGTAAACACCAGTGAGCCACAGTTCAAGATTTAAAAAGCTCCCAAGAGCACATCCCCTCACTTCCACATCCCCCACACCCCTCAAGAGGTCACTACTATACTGCATTTTTGTTTTTCATTTCTGTGCTTTTAGAAGAAATTACACAGGAGCTCTTTGATGACCTAGAGGAGTGGGATGGGAGAGGCATAAGAGGGGAGATTCAAAAAAGAGGGAATCCCTGACAGCTCAGTTGGTAAAAAAAAAAAAATCCGCGTGCAATGCAGGAGACCCTGGTTTGATTCCTGGGTTGAGAAGATCCCCTGGAGAAGGGAAAGACCGCCCACTCCAGTGTTCTTGCCTGGAGAATTCCATGGACTATATGGTCCATGGGGTTGCAAAGAGTCAGACACGACTGAGCGACTTCCACTTCACTTCTTAGGTATCCGCAGAGCCGATTTACTTTGCTGTCCAGCAGAAACTAGCACAACATTTTATAGCAATTATATTCCAATTAAAAAAATAAAAATTGTGCAAACCAAAAAAGAAAATAGATAACACAGATGATTTTTATGACTTTGGGTAGAAAAGGAGGTAGTAACTAAAACACAAAACACGCCAAGCATAAAGGAAATGATGGATACATTCAATTCAGTTTAAATAAGTTTCTGTTCATCTAATCTCACTAACAACAAACTGGAAAAATTAGCCATAGCATAGGACCAGCCATTATAACACACAAGCACTCCGTGATTCTAACCTAAATATAAAAGCCTAAAAAGACTAAGAAAATGATAACATCTAATAGAAAATTAGGTTAAAAACATGAGTAGACACTTCAGGAAGAAACTTGAAGAGCTAATGATCTTTTGTAAATATGAGAAATCTCATTAGTAGTCAGAGCAATGTAAATTATGGAACACTGAGGATTCCCATCTTACACCCGCCCGTCCAGCAGAAGCCAAGCTGCCATCTAGACAGAGAGCGACGAGAAGTCGCCAGACCACTGCTGAGAGCGGAAATGATACGGGCTCTTTGAAAATCAATTTGGCGCTGTTTTGTAAAGTGGAACATGCACGAACCTTCTAATTCAGCAGCTCGACCTGGAGAACATGCCCCAGAGAATCTCCTGTACGTGTGCGCTGGGGACTTGAACAAGCGTGCTCACAGCAGCTGCATCTGTAATAACAAAAACCTAGAAACAGCCCAATCAATATTTCCGAGTAAGTGAAAGAATCTTTCCAGGCCTTTCCAGCTCTAAGACAGACGTGTCTGAGACCCCACACCATGCCTCGTGACAAGTGAGAGGATTTCAATCTGCTCCCCTTCCCAGGCAATCGACAGGCTCCCAGCAGACATCACTCAGATCAGCCCCCAGCTGGCCCCTCTCTGGGGCGTTCAGTGTGGTCTGAGAATCAGGGCCTCCTGGCTCCTGCGCCAACAGGACCCATGTGGCTGGGGTCAGCTTTCAAGGACCCCAGGAGGGGGCAGGGCTGCCCCAGCGGCTTCTCTCTCTGCTGACCCATTCCCAGCCAGGGTAAGGGGGCCTCGGCATGACCCTCCCAGGTTCAGAGGCTCAAAGGACCCTCCAGGAGCCTCCTTTCCAGCCCCCACCCCAATCTGCCGATGGGCACTCTGAGGCCACAAGTAGACTGGGAAAGAGATCACAGACTTTCTAGGTTTCAGTCCCGGGGTCTTCCCAGCACCCCAGACCACCTCTCTAGGACCCCTGTGACTCCCTCGGCAGACTCTGATGCCCCCAGGCAGGTATATACCTCCACTGCCACCCACCCCTCACACTCATAATTCTCTACTGCCGCCCCCCCACCACCACCACCACCACCACGCACACACACCACCATCACCACCACCTCTCTTACGGCCAGCATACCTCCTCTTCTCTCTCTGCAGTGCCTGGGGGCTGTTCCTCTCCCCTCCCCCACCCCACCTTCAGCTCATGTCAGGAAGCCCCTGGCAAACAGCCTGTGGAGTTCTTCATCTTTGAGGGCCACCTTGGTCCTCCACCTGCACCCTCAGAGAGCCAGGCCAGCCACCTGCTCTGCTCTCAGCAGAGTAAAGGAAGCAGAGCCTCCAGGGCTGAGGATGGCAAGAAGAAATTCTCAGTGGCTCCTAAGCCCTCAGATCATGGCCAGGATGGGGCCAGGTTCTGGGCAGACTCCAGCTCAGTCACCCCAAGGAAAGCTCCCCTGGCTCCAGACATCACATCTCAGGTCCCAAAGCCCTCTCCTCATTCTGGGCCTCACCAGGCAAAACCCTGAATCAGTCATCCGATCCCAAGCCCTGCTGGGCCTGATCCTGGAGACAGCCCTTCCTGAACTCCACCCCCCAGACCCTCTACTCAGGTTGAGGATAATACCTACGAGGGAACAGTGGCTCTGGTGCTCCTGGGGGACAGGCCATCTCACAGGCCAAGTCAGAGAGAACAGAGCAGACACCCAGCAGAGTCCCCAGACCTTCCCAGATGCAGGTACTCAGGGGGGCCCTTATCTTGAGACCTCTGAGGACCACAAACCTGCCTCCTACCCACTGGGGCCTGGATCCCAGCCGAGGTCTTTTGGGGGCAGCCTGGCAGGCTCAGGCTTTGGTGTCAGGCAGACAGAGCGCCACCAGCTTGGAGACTCTGGGCAGGTCAGCTGCTCTTTCACTTTGCCATCTTTAAAATGGGGACGATTCCTTTAGGATCAGATGAGGTAGTGATTAAGTGTCTGTATGGAGCCAGGTGTGCTGAAAGTGAAAGTGAAGTTGCCCAGTCACGTCTGACTCCTTGCAACCCCATGGACTGTAGCCCACCAGGCTCCTCCATCCATGGAATTTTCCAGGCAAGAGTACTGGAGTGGGTTGCCATTTCCTTCTCCAGGGGATCTTCCTGACCCAGGGAAGGAACCCAGGTCTCCTGCATAAAAGGGCTCTGTTTACAAACATGAGGCAGAGACAGGACACCCTCCCACTGGGTTGATGTCCAGCAGCAGAGCCCACCTCCCCATCCCTTCTCACCCCAGGAGGCAGAGCTGGAGGAGGAGGGGCTGGTTGGTAGGGACCTGCTGTCTCTGACTTGCCTGTGGCCCTGAGTAAGACACTTCCTGCTTCTGAGCATCAGTTTCCACATCTGAAATGGGTTTGGTGAGGCTCTTCAGGTTCTATGAGTTTCTGATTCTATTCACACTGGCTGACTCTCTGCCTCGTGTCTCCTTTAGCCAAAGGATACAACTTCTAAACCACCTCATGAGCCTACATACTTAACCCGAGTTAAGAATTTATTCAACTGTCAGAACCCACTGGCCAGGCCATGGGCTACCCCGCCCCCATCTGGCTGACCTCCAAGCCTCCCTTGACAGCTCACACCTGCGTCACAGACACGGGCCAGGCAAGAGTGAGGGGAGGGTCTGGTCAGATCTGTCCCCATGTAGGAAACCGCTGAGTGTGCAGGTCGTCCTGGTGGTGCTGAGTGTGCCCTGGGCTGTACCCTAGGTGGGTTGGACAGGGTGATGGGGGCCGTGACCTCTACAGAGAAATCGCAAGAAATGAAAGAGGGGAGAGGGGCAGAGCACGTGTCCCACCCGGTCAAGGTAGCCTTCCTGTGCGGGAAGCAAATCCTTACCCCAGCTCCGCAGAGTTCAGCATCTGGGCCCAGGCCTGGGGGTGCCTTTCTGCTAATCAACACCAGCTTCACCCAGAGCCGCCACCTGTCAGCCAGGAGAGTGGGCACCCTGGGGCTCCATGCACACGGGCGCACCTGGGCATGTCCCTGCTGCCTCCTCCTCTCGCTGACGTCCCCTCCCAGATCGCCCCATCAGGGACATGTTCCCAGTGGGACCCTCACTAGGAAGAGGGTGGGGGTGGGCGACTGACAGTGATGGAGCCCTTGGCAGGGCCGGCAAGTTGGCACTAAAGCGGCACTCCCAGCAGCCCTCGGATGGGGAGACGATGACACAGAGTAGGGGAGGGAGGCTCAGAGAGGGTGAGCGGTCTGCCTGTCACACAGCTAGAGGCGGCAGAGCCAGGATTCAAACCCAGGTCTACTCTTACCCACTGCTTCACACAGCCACGTGACCACTAGGCAACCCAGACCTCACCGGTGACATCACGCACTTTGCAGATGGTGAGTTTGCCAGCACTTCCGCATGAACGGTCTCCTTCATTGCCCATGGCATCATCTGGAGTCGGGGAGTATCATCTCAGTCCCAGAGAGAGGAGGGGACTCACCCTAAGTCATTCAGTTCATTTCAGCCCCTCAGTCCCCCTGTTAACCCCACCACTTTGTGTCCAACTCTTTGCGACTCCATGGACTACAGCACATCAGCCTTCCCTGTCCATCACCAACTCCCGGAGTATACTCAAACTCACGTTCATCGAGTCAGAGATGCCATCCAACCATCTCATCCTCTATCGTCCCCTTCTCCTCCCGCCTTCAATCTTTCCCAGCATCAGGGTCTTTTCCAGTGAGTCGGAGTTTCACCCTCAGCGTCAGTCCTTCCAATGAATATTCAGGACTGATTTCTTTTAGGATGGACTGGTTGGATCTCCTTGCAGTCCAAGGGACTCTCAAGAGTCTTCTCCAACACCACAGTTCACAAGCATCAATTCTTCGGCGCTCAGCTTTCTTTATAGTCCAACTCTCACATCCATACCTGACTACTGGAAAAGCCATAGCTTTGACTAGACGGACCTGGCCATAAATGGCAGAGTTGAGTTTTGACCCAGGTCTGCGGGACCCCAATGCCACAGGCTGGGATGGTGGGAGATCATCCTCAAGCCAGCCCTACCTCTTCCTGCTCTGTCAACCGCCCAGCTCCCCCTGTTAACCCCACCACTTCCCACCAGCCCATGATCCTAGTGAGCCCTCTGCGCAGGGCTCTCTTCAGCTCTGGGAGAGCCTACTGAATGTCTGCTACAGTTCCTGCCACTCCAGGAAAGGTGGGGGTAGGTAGTCAGGTTTGGGGGTAGAGGAAGGGAGCCTCAGCATCATTTAAGTGTTAGCTTTTCTTCAGATTTCAGATGACTGGGTCTGAGAGGAAGCAAAAGGATTTTGGATGTCACAAGGGTAGAAGCAAGATCCCCACAGGCTAGAGCCGCTGAGGGAGACTCAGAGGGAGGGACTCTGTATGTAAATATGAGTTTAGCATGCAGTGCGAAGTTCTGAGCTGAGATGAGAAAAACAAATCACTGGCTCAGCTACAGAGCAGGGAGACAGGCTTTGATGGGTGCTGACAGGGAGCTCAGTGTGAACCCATGGGATGGCATGTGTCTTATGTCACCTGTCTCTTCATCCCTCCCCCACCCCCTGTCCAGTCTGGTCCCAATCAAGGCTCTTCTGATGAGATGGAAAGTCCCCAAACCTGGCTACCCTAATAAGAACAATAATAATATTAGTAATAATGAAAATAATTTTATCAACAGATAAAATTATCTTTGCTTCTGAACATTTACTGAATGCTCACTCTGTACCATGGACTCACATAATCTCTATCTTCATAAGAAGCTTGCAAGGTTGGTATTGTTGGCACCATTTTATACAAGAGGAAACTGAAGCTCAGAAATGCTAAAATAGTACAGAACTAAATGACAGAGCTGAGGTTTGAACTTCAATCTTTCTAATTCCAAAGTGAATATTTCTGTGCATATCTTCTCTCTTTTAGACCATGTTAATAGAGGTATGCTTCCATACCTCTAAGCTATGACAAACCTAGACAGCATATTAAAAAGCAGAGACACCACTTTGCAGACACAGGTCCATCTAGTCAAAGGTATGGTTTTTCCAGTAATCATGTACAGATGTGAGAGTTGGGCCAAATAGAAGGCTGAGCACTCAAGAATTGATGTTTTTAAATTGTGGTGCTGAAGAAGACTCTTGAGAGTCCCTTAGATTGCACGGAGATCAAAGCAGTCAATCTTAAAGAAAATCAACCCTGAATGTTCACTGGAAGCTCTGGTGCTGAAGCTGAAGCTCCAGGGCTCTGGCCACCGGGTTCAGGGAGCTGACTCACTGGAAAGGACCTTGATGCTAAGAAAGATTGAGGGCAGGAGGAGAGGGGACAGCAGAAGACGAGGTGGTTACATAGCATCACTGACGCAATGGACAAGAATTTGAGCAAATTCCAGGAGATAGAGAAGGACAAGGAATCCTGGCATTCTGCAGTTCATGGGGATCACAAACAATTGGACAAAACTTAGTGACTGAACAACAATAGAGCTATTCAGTTCAGTTCAGTCCCTTCAGTCGTGTCCAACTCTGTGCAACCCCAGAGACGGCAGCCCACCAAGCTCCCCCATCCCTGGGATTCTCCAGGCAAGAACACTGGAGTGGGGTGCCATTTCCTTCTCCAAAGCATGAAAGTGAAAAGTGAAAGGGAAGTCGCTCAGTCGTGTCCGACTCTTCACGACCCCCATGGACTACAGCCCACCAGGCTCCTCCATCCATGGGATTTTCCAGGCAAGAGTACTGGAGTGGCGTGCCATGGCCTTCTCTGACAATAGAGGTATAGAGTCTAGCAAAAGGGAAGTGGCAGTCCTGTTTAGCTGGGAGACTCAAACTCTTCTGCCATTTTGAAGAGAAAATGTAGAAAGTCACTGAACCTTGTCTCAAAGAAGGCTCTCCAGCTTGAAAGGGGCATAAGAACCAAGCCACATGGATTTATTCATTCTTTGAAAAGTTTAATAAGGATCCTGTTATGTTCTGGGCCTTCTTCTAGATCCTGGAGACAGAGGGATGAAGAAAATTGACAACATCGTTTCTCTTGTGTAGTTTGCATTGTAGGGAAGACAGTTATTAAATAAGCATGAGTCAGAAGTGATACATTCTATGAAGGAAAGTGGTGAGTGGAAAGGAACTAGGGGTGAGAAAGCTGTATTAGAAAGGGTAGTCAGGGAACGCTTCTCTCAGCAGGTGGCAGTTGAGCAAAAATCTGAATAAAGTGAAGGAGTGAAGCTTGCCAGTGACGGTCAGAAGAATGCTCTGGTCCCAGGGAGCAGCTGACGCAAAGGCCCTGAGGCAGAAATGAGCATGATATGCTCAAGGAGCAACAGAGAGGCCAGTGTGGCTGGAGGAGAGCAGGGTGGGCGATGAAGTATGAGGAATCAGCAGGAGAAAAGTCATTTAGGGTCTATAGGCCACAGGAGACTTTGGATTTTACTTTTTATTTTTTATTTTTGACCCTGCCATGCAACATGTGGGATCTTAGTTCTCTGACAAGGGATTGAACCCATGCCTCTTACATCGGCAGCCTTATTGCATTGGAAGCAGGGAGTATTAATCACTGGACCACCAGGGAATCTGGATTTTATTTTTAAAGTTGAAAGAATTCATTACAAGGTTTTGAATATGAGAGTGACATAATCTGATTATCCTAAAAAAGATCGTTTGGCTTTTAAGTGGAGAAGAGGAATAGGAAGCAAGAGTGGAAGCAGGGAGACCATGGAGGAGGGCTTATACAAGTCCAGGCAGACCAGGGGGCCAGAGAAGCGGCACTCACTGAGGAGTTATGAAGGAGGCAGGTGCTTATCTTAAACAAGAAGAGGGGAAGATAAGTATGGCAGCTGCTCTCAAACATCAGAATGGTTGTCACATGAACCAAAGGTCAGACCCTTTTTTGCTCAGTGGCGAAGGTCAGATCCAGGACCAACAGGTGAGGGCACAGGAAAGCTACATTCCCTTTGATGAGTGATGCTGACTCAAGATGGACCATCCTTCCTGCTGGGGACTGGAACCTCACTACCACTGAAGGTGCACAGCACAGGTCAGGTCTCAGGGCTGCCAGGTGTAGGGAACAGAGACTAGCCTTTGTAATCAGATAGACCTGGATCCAAATTGTCTCTTCTCTGTTATTATCTGCTCTGCCTGAAGCATTCACCTTTCTAAACTTGGTTTCTTCATCTCTAAATTCCTAGCTAATTGGATTGTCACGAACATTTAGTGCAATCAAGTATGTAAAATGCCTAGTATCTTGACTGACATGAAGCGCGACTCAATAAGTGTCAGTGATGCTGATGTTGCTGATAACGGTGATAGTGATGATGATAATGATGATGACAATGACAGATGTTGATGAGATAGTGATGATGTGATAATGGCGATAATAGTGACATCACCATGGTGATGATGTAATATGCGGATGAGGGTGACTGTGATGACGGGATAGTGATAGTGATTGTTTTGGTGATGAAAAAGATGAAGTGACAATGGTGCTATTGGGTGAGTTGGTGACTGTTGTTGAAGAAGGAATTTAAGCATCAGTGAAGGGAATGAACTAGAAGACCAATAAGGTCTCTTTCCATCCCTAAAATGTCAGGAGAAAAATCTCTACAAGCTTTCTCGTGACTGTCAGGTAGGGCAATGTCTGTCTGTTCACATCATTGCACCCTTTACTGACTTTCTGAGAATTCATTAGCCCAGAAAGAGCAGTAGAAATACCACCAGGCTCAGCTTCTGGACCAGGGAGTCCCGACCCAGTTTGTGCCTCCCACATTCTGGGCAGCTCTGGGAACAGCCAGAGAGAAGACTGAAGGTGTAAGTGGGCATGGGGTATGTATGGGGAAGAGCAAAGACTCTCTCCCCTTTTGACATTTCCTACTCATCCGCATTGTAATCATCCAGCCCAGGTTATGTTCAGAGATCCTTGGAGTCATGAAAAACCTCAGATGCTCTGGTCCAACCACTCCTTCCCATTAACTGATGAGAAAAACCCCAAAAAGGGAGGATGACTTTCTTAGGGTCACAAGCAAAGTCCAGATCTCCTGACTTCCAGTTTCACCCTACTTCACCAAACTTTATCTATTGACTCAACAGTCTCATAAGTAATCAGCATCAACCCTCCTGACCCCGCTGTCCTGACAAAATCCCTTCTTGCTATGTAGGACTGATGCACATTTACAGGTACATAGTCCAGTGACCAAGGCCAGCTCCATCCCACTAAGTATTATTTTACAAGTATGATTTATATTTACAGATTTCACTGCTCAGCTCATCTTAGACTGAGTCTGTTTTCCTTGCTCCCAAAGAAGTTGCTATTTTCTTAATGATTTCATTAAGATCTCTGGATTACCTAGAGTTTTGCCATGTCTCTGCCATCCTTGGCTGTCCCCCAGTGTATCTTTTAGGAATTGCATTCACCTGCCAGTAACAAGGATCTGAACAGCAGTGGCTTAAACAAAGGGGGGATTGTTACTTTTCTCATGCTTGTTACAATGTGGGGCAGACATTCCCACCGCATTTTGTTAGCTCCACATACTTTCTCGGTGTTGCAATCCCCTTTGTCCTCTTTGTCTCTGCTTTAGCAGTACATGACCTCATATATAAATATTGCCTATTCATTATATGGTGGCTGCTGAAGCTCTAGAAACTACTGTAGCATTCCAGATAGTAAGACAAAGGAAGAGAGAGGACAAAGGAGCAAATAAGGTTTCTCCCGCTGCTAAGCTCCCATCAAACACCTTTCCTAGAAATCACACTTTTTTATTCATGTTCCATTGGCCATCCTCATCTGAAAGAGGAAGGGTGGTTGTTGTTGTTGTTTAGACACTAAGTCTTATCCAGCTCTTTTGCGACCTCATGGACTGTAGCCCACCAGATTCTCTGTCCATGGGATTTTCCATGCTAAATACTGGAGTTGGGTGCCATGCCCTTCTCCAGGAGATCTTCCCAACCTAGGGACAAACCAATGTCTCCCTCATTGACACATGGATTCTTTTACCTCTGAACCTTACCAGGGAAACCCAAAAGGGGAAGTATGAGAGCTAGTAAGCATAGCTTCTAAACCAGAGACCTACCTATTCCCAACAGAACTGATATTCTGCTACTGAAGAACAGGAAACAGGATCTGAGTGACAACCTGCAGCCTGGGTCCCACCCAGAAGCTAGAAGATTCAAATAAGAACTTAAAGATGCCAAGATTAGAACCCTAGCCCCAGAACTGAATAGAAGACGTTTCATTTGGAAAAGGGAGTTGTAAATATCCTTGCTTACCTACTCCCATTTTAAAACAAATTAAAAGAAATAGTTTAGCAATAGACACAGCTGAAAATTTTCAAGCGTGAAAAAATTAAGAAATTAAAAATCTTCTATAATCCCCCATGCAGAGATAGCATCTGTTGGCACTTTTGCATACATCCTTCATGGTTTTATTTTTCCTTTGCTTATATTATCAAAATTAGGAGTTTACTTTATGTCCAGTTTTATTTGCTGCATTTATTTCCTGCCTTTATTTTTATAAGCATTTTTCCAGCATGAATTACTTTTTGAAGATCTCATTCTTAATGGCCATACAACAGTCCAGTACACAGGCTATGCCACAAATGATGTAGCTAGCTAATTCCCCATCAGGAGGCAGTTAGATGGTTTCCATCTAAATTTGGCTGCTATGAATGATGTTGTGATGACTGGTCCCGCACATAGATCTTTGTCTCCATCTCTGATTAGTTTCTTATGACAGATTGCTGGTGTCTCTAAGTCAAAGGGCATGGACATTTTTAAGGCTCTGGATATGTATTGTGAAGTTGCCTTCATAGATAGCTGGCCTGAGCTACACTCCCTACAAGGGGTCTGAACGTTTCCTCAGACGGGCTTCTGAGGCCTCCACCTACCTGCTTCAGCATTGTCCCCCAGACTCTCCTGCCTCCGCTGCCTCTTTCTGTCTCCCTCAGAAAATAACAGGAAAAGTTTACTATCTGAAATATTTAACTGTGTATTTATCTTCAGTGGTAAAGAATCCACCTGCCAGTTCCGGAGATTCAGAAGTAGGTCTGATCCCTGGTGTGGGAAGATCCCCTAGAGAAGGAAATGGCAATGCACTCAAGTATTCTTGCCTAGAAAATTCCATGGCCAGAGGAACCTGGCAGGCGGTCTACAGTCCATGGGGTCCCAAAGAGTTGGACACAACTCTGAGCAACTGAGCACACAAGCATGGTAAAATATCAGTATATTTACTCTAATTCCATTAAGTTCAATTTGCAGCAAATTATGAATTTAGCATGAAGTTGGAGCTGCTTTGCTGGTTGGAGCTGAGACAGAGTTTGGTGGTTAACAGTTAACTAAGAGGAGCCAGAGATAACAGCGCAACTGGGTAAACAGCTTCAGGTCCGTGCTTGCTGCTGCTGCTGCTGCTGCTAACTCACTTCAGTCGTGTCTGACTCTGTGTGACCCCATAGACGGCAGCCAACCAGGCTTCCCCATCCCTGGGATTCTCCAGGCAAGAACACTGGAGTGGGTTGCCATTTCCTTCTCCAATGCATGAAAGTGAAAAGTGAAAGTGAGCACGCTCAGTCGTGTCCCGACTGTTAGCGACCCCATGGCCTGCAGCCCACCAGGCTCCTCTGTCCATGGGCTTTTCCAGGTAAGAGTACTGGAGTGGGGTGCCATCGCCTTCTCCACAGGTCCATCCTTAGGAAGGTGTTATTCCCAGGTGGGAGCACCACCTGCACCAGTGCTCCAGCCAGGAGTCCCAGGGCATGGGAGAGGGAGGGAGGAGGACAGAGGCTGACTGGTTTACTGGATGTACCAGGGTCAGTTCCTGGGGTGTCTACAGAGCTGGAAGTCTCCCTGTTGGCTGCTGAGCAGGTACGTCTGGGGCATGAGTCACACCAGATTCAACCCCTGATGCGGGGGTAAGGATTTAGGTTCTTTTTCCAAAGCCAAGAGGAGCAGTTGCAGGGATTTAAGCAGAAGTTACCTGTCGTTGTTCTTCCGTCACTGAGTCGTGTCTGGCTCTTTGCGACCCCATGGACGGCAGCATGCCAGGGTGCCCTGTCCTTCACTGTCTCCCAGAGTTTCCTCAAACTCATGTCCATTGAGTCGATGATGCCATCCAAGTATCTCATCCTCTGCTACCCCCTTCTCCTCCTATCCTAAACCTTTCTCAACATCAGGTTCTTTTCCAAAGAATCAGCAGGTATTGGAGCTTCAGCTTCAGCCTCAGTCCTTCCAATGACTATTCAGTTGATTTCCTTTAGGATTGACTGGTTTGATCTCCTTGCTGTCTGAGGGACGCTTAATAGTCTTCTCCAGCCGAGTTACCTGTTGGGAGGCCCTCTAACAGCCGCAGGGGATGGATGAGAGGGACATGACTGATAGCTGGGGAATGGGGGAGGCTAAGGTGGTCCTCCAGGGGAGAGATGATGGCTGTGGCAGAAGCTCTGGATATCCTGCCCCATGTCCCCTGGACCAGCTCTGGGCTCATGTGCACTTGTGCTGGGTGGTCCCAGTGTGATGACTGCTCCCCCCTCAGGCCCTGCTTCCCTCTGCCTCTCCAGCTAGGGATTCTCCAGTGTCCTGGGGGCTTGACCAACCATGGACAGGGCAGCCCAGAAATGGGCAGCCAGAGGATGAACAACCCAGGAGCACCTCTCAACCAGGGAAGGATGGGAGTGAGTAGATAAATACCCAGCTTCCCACTGAGGGACAGACTGAGGCACATCCTAATACCTCCTCAGAGGGTCCCCAGCAGGGCTGAGCCCCCAGTGTGACCCACTCTCTGATTCAGCCGTCAGGGCTTTCCTCCCTCCCGCCTCATTCCCTCTTCACTGTGCTTCCTGGGATCAGCTCCCACATAAACCACTTGCTCTTTTGGAGGAACCCAACTTTCCGGCGTCCAGCCCCGGTGGATCCAGGGAATTCGAAGCAGGGACGGCGTTGGCAAGGAAAAACTTATTTATATAATTAGAAATATAAAGAGATTAAGAAGAAATAGTATAGTAGGAAATTTTAGTGGGGAAAAGAGGCTGAATAACTTTGTTTACTTGGAAAGCCAATAAAGTTCCAGACAAGGAGCTTGCACCATCTACGTTAGGCCGCCGGCATCCTCTTGAATAGCAGGGGGTGCCCCACCTTGGGCTCCCTCTCGCGTGGATCTTAGAAGCCAGAGCAAGTAAGTAGGCATGGCGAGCCTCCACGCCCCAGATGGGAATTCAGCCAGAAAATAGAGTAAAGAGGAGACATGGGGGAAAACAGTCCTTCCAATGACTGGCCCAGCCTCTATTGTCTAGAAAGGCCTTTTATACCTTTTTGATTGTACATAGAGATCAATGGGTAATACAAAATTATGCAGCGTTAGCAGCCCAGACTCTTATCAAAACCAGGCTTTTCTCTCTGCATACCTAGTTGTATACACAAGTCTTAGGTGATTTACATCATCTTCCAGCCAAAAGGGCCAATAACATTTTACAGCCTTTTTTCTGATAAGGGTTTGTCAACCAGAAGACTTATTTGTGTTGTTCTTCTCAAAGTCTGGTGCCACTCTCAGAAAGCACTAAATAAAGTTACATTCTTACATAGCAAAGATACAGCAATTTATAACAAGTAAAAGGAGTACAGTNTAAATAAAGTTACATTCTTACATAGCAAAGATACAGCAATTCATAACAAGTAAAAGGAGTACAGTGACTTATAACAAAAGAAAAGTAATTAACTCAAAAGTCTAGTATTGCTAACATTAAAACTATTATATATCTTTTTCCATATCCTGTTTACATTGATTAACATCCTCCCAGGTGCCTAAAAGATAAAGAATATGGAGGCCTGGCAGCAATCATTGAGTCAACAGTGAAATCCTGTCACCAATATGATTTTTAGCTCTTTAGAAAAGGCTTTGTATCTTTAAGATGCTTTAAGCTTTGTGCCTCTCGCGGTTGGGGGGCTGCAAGTAACTCACAAGATGTAAAAAGTCCAGGGGAACCTGTTAGGCAAGCTAGAGAGTTATCAGAGGGGGTTTGAATTGAAACCTCCCTTTCAAAGGCAGAAGACTAAAGCCCTGAGTTAACTTTTTCCAGAGAGTGTCAGAAGAGTGGAAAAGTATAATACAATAAGGCAGGCAGATTCTTATTTGGAGGGTACATGCTCGGGATATACCAGGGGGAACCCTGAGGCCTGACTCGCCTTGCCCATCAGGCCTCTGCCACATGACCTTGTCACGGGTGGGATTCCTCACGCTGGTTCTCAGCACCAACTCAGCCCTGATCACTCAGGAGCAGCAGGAGGGATGGAGAGAATAGAGGATCTGAGAGGTACTCAGGGAAGGTGGAGCTGTGATGGGCAGGAGGGGTGAGAAGGAGGGAGAGGTGGGCACGAACTAGATAGGTCCGCAAGTAAATGGTGCCCCTTTCCCTAATTTGCATGTATGTGTACAGGAACTTTGCATGTATCCAGCTGACACCCCATGAAGACACCCTATTTCCACTACCCCAGTAATGTCACTTGTGCTCAACTATAAACCAATCCCCACCCCACCCTAGCCCCTTTCTGCCATGGAGGTTATTCTGCATGCCCTAGAATTTCATATGAATATAGTCCTACAGAAGGCCTTAGGGTCTTTTGCTCAACATAATGTTTTTGAGATTAATCTGTGTTTGTGTTGATCAGCAAGTTAGTCTTGTTTATTGCTCAGTGTTAAGTCCATTATATGGATACACCACAATTTGTTTATCCATTAAACCTGTTGATGAACTACTGAGTTCATTCCAGTTTAGACCTATTACGAATAAAGTTGTTATTAAGATACTTATGTAGTCCATTTACAGACCAAAGTTTTCATTACTTAAAAAGGTCTTTAAAAGTGGAATTTCTAGGACATAGAGCAGGCATATATTTTACCTTGTAATAAACTGAAAAGCTGTTTTCATTCCAGTGACAGGATTATTTTGCATTCCCACCAGAAATGTGTACTGATTCCATTCGCTCCATATTCTTCACCGACACTTGATGTTCTCAGTCTTTTTCATTTTATCCATATTGCCGATCCCTGATAACTAACAACGCTGAGCATTTTCCATGTGTGTTTTGGCCCTAGGTGTGTCTTCTAATATGAAGTGTATGTTTAAGTTTTTTGACCATTTTTTGGAGTTTTTCTTTTCAGGATTGATTTGTGAAACTTCTTTACAAATTCCAAATATAAGTCTCTTGTCAGACATAGGCTTTGGGATTATTTTTCCCAATCTATGGCTTGCTTTTTTTATTCTTAATGATATGTTTTGAAGGCCAAAGGTTCTTATGCTGATGAACTTCAATGTATCATTCCTATGGCTATTATAGATAGTGCCTTTTTGTGTCTTAAGAAATCTTGGCCAACACCCAAGATCACAAAGATATTTTCCTAAGATTGTCTCTTGTTTTTTTCTTTTACTTTGTTTACTTATATATTTTATCTCAAATTCATATCTGTATAAGGTGTAAGTTAAGGATCTAGGTTGTTTTTCCACCTACACACAGGTTTGTTACAGCACCATTTGTTAAAAAATTGGCTCTTTCTCCCATTGAAATATCTCTCAGGCCTAGATAACAAATATGTGTGAGTTTATTTTGTGTCTCTATGCTACTTCATTGATCCATTTCTGTTCTTGCTTTTTCTTGATTATTATCTTCATGGTTTTGAAATCAGATGTTATATGTCCTTCAAATTATTTTTAAAGATCATTTTAGCTATACTAGTTTTATTGCATTTGTGCACAATTTTAGAAACATTTCATTGATTTCTATATTAAAAAAAAACCCACAACAAACCTTCATGTGTGTGTTTGTGTGTTAAATCTAAGGTTCAATTTGATGGTAATTAACATATTGGCAGTATTATTTTCTAATTCATGAGCATGATATGTCTTTATGTTTGTCTTTCTTGACTTTCCTGTGAAATAACTTATAACCCTCAGTGTAGAGGTCTTGTCCATTAAGAAAGAAATCCTTAAATGGTGTGTGTTTCATGCTGTTAAATCAAACAGTACTGTATTTTAACCTTTTAGTATGGAGCCAGATTCAGCAAACTCTTTCTGGAAGGGGCCAGAGCGTAAGCATTTTAGACGTTGCAGATCACGCACTTTCTGTCACAGCTACTTAACTCTGGTGTGGTAGCATATTGGTCGCCATAAACAATATGTAAGCAAATGAGCTTTGGCTGCATTCCAAACAAATTTTTGTTTATAAACTCTGAAATTTGACTTGTATAATTTTATGTGTCACAAAATATTTTTATTTTTTGAATGGTTTTCACTATTTAAGAAAAAAAACTTTTAAAGCCTTCTTAACTCACAGGCTCAAGAATTAAAAACAAGACAAGTGGCAGGACAGATCTGGCTCACAGGTTATAGCTTGCCAACCTCTGACATGGAGAAAACAATTGATTTTGGTACTTTGGCACCTACAACTTGTTAAATTCACTTACAGTTTTATGATTTTCCTTATAGTTGCATCTTGCTCTTTGTTTAATTCACTAGCGGTTTTTGCAGATTGCTTAGGATTTTCTATAAAGCATGTGTGTCACCTGTGAGTAATAAGAGTTTCAATTTGTCCATTCCAAACTTCAAGCCTTTTATTTATTTTTTTGATTTATTGAACTGATTAAAACCTCCAATACAATGTTGCATTGAACTGATGATAATATACATCATGGCTTATTCCTGATGGGGGAATACCCTCAGCCTTTCACCTACTATAAGATGTCAGCTGTAGATCTTGCATAGAGACCCTTTATAAAACTACAGGAGGGCTTCCCTGGTGACTCAGTGGTAAAGAATCCGCTTGCCAAAGCAGGAGACACGGATTCAATCCCTGATCTGGGAAGATCCCACAGGCCCCAGAGCAACTAAGTCCATGTACCACAACTGCTAAGCCTGTGCTCTCGAGCCCACACAACTGCTGCAGCCCACGCACCCCAGAGCCTGTGCTTCACAACAAGAGAAGCCCCCACAATGAGAAGCCTGCACACCGCAGCTAGAGAGCAGCCCCCGCACACCACAACTAGAGAAAGCCTGCACTCAGCAAAGAAGGCCCAGCGCAAGCAAAAATAAATAAATAAAACAAAAACCACAGGAATCTCCTGCTATCTCTAGTTTGCTGAGAGTTTTTGTTATGAATGAGTGTTGACTTTTTTCAGATAGTTTCTTGGCATTTACTGAGATGATTCTATGCCCTTTCTCCTTTGTTATACTAATGTGGTGAATTACTTCGATTAAAATTCTGATGTTGAACCAATCTTGCATTCAGGTAATAATTTCTACTTGGTCATGGTGTAATATCCTTTTGATGTATTCCTAGATTTTATGTGTTCATATTTTTAGTGATTTTGCACTCATGTACTTGAGTTGATTTTCTTTCTTTTAATGATGATGAAGTTACACTGGTCTCAAAATGAATTGTGAAATATCCCCTCCTCTTGTATTACATGAGAGAGTTTGTGAAATTTTAATATTATTTGTGTCTGAAAATTTGAATAGAATTGAACATTGGGTCAGACATTTTCTTTGTGAAAAAGATTTTTAATTATGAATTCAACTTAAATATCAGATGTAGGGCTACAGAGCATTTATTTCTTCTTCTGCTACTTTTCTGCAAGTTATATATCTCAAGACATTTTTTTGAGTTTGTCTAAGTTTTTGAATTTTTTTGGCATAAAGTTGTTCATACTATTCCCTTATCATCATTTTAATATCTGTATAATCTGTATATTTGATATTTCCTCTAGCATTCCTGAATTGGTAATTTGCATTCCCTTTCATTTTTCTCATATTCTTAGTCAGTGCAAGTTGCTATAGCAAAATGTAGAGTGGGTGACTTAGACAACAGGAGGCTGGGGAGTCCTAGATCAAGGCCCCAGGCAATTCACTTCCTGGTGGCGGTTCTCTTCCCGGCTTGCAGAAAGCCGCCTTCTTAACTGTGTCATCACTCGGTGAAGAGACCCTGATCCTATTGTGTCGAGGCCCCAACCCTTCTGACATCAGGCATGCAAGTTCAGTTGTATCTGACTCTTTGCAGCCCCATGGACTGCAGCCCTCCAGTTCCTCTGTCCATGGGGATTCTCCAGGCAAGAATATTGGAGAGGGCTGCCGTTTTCTTCTCCAGGGTATCTTCCTGACCCTGGGATGGAACCTGCATATCCTGCATCGGCAGGCAGATTCTTTGCCACTGAGCCACCTGAGAAGCCATTCATTTAATCATAATTACCTCCTTATAGGGGCTTCCCTGGTGGCTCAGACGGTAAAGCGTCGAGAGCTCGGTTGGTAAAGAATTCACCTGCAATGCAGGAGACCCTGGTTCAATTCCTGGGTTGGGAAGATCCGCTGGAGAAGGAATAGGCTATCTACTCCAGTATTCCCGGGCTTCCCTGGTAGCTCAGCTGGTAAAGAATTCGCCTGCCATGTGGGAGACCTGGGTTCGATCCCTGGGCTGGGAAGATCCCCTGGAGAAGGGAAAGGCTACCCACTCCAGTGTTCTGGCCTGGAGAATTCCATGGACTATTCAGTCCATGGAGTTGCAAAGAGTTGGACACGACTGAGTGACTTTCACTTTCCCTCCCTATAGGCCCTATCACTAATGCAGTCAGAGTGGGTGGAGGTGGGGTAGTTAGGGCTTCAACAGATGTATTTGGGGGAGAACACAGTTCAATCCATACCACATTTCTTCTTGATAAATTGAAATCTTTGGATATGATCCTCTTTGTCTCTTATATGCTCTTTGTCTTGAAGTCTACTTTCTCTGAATTACTATTTATTCACATACACTTTTTTATGCTTAACATATCTTTTTCCCTCTTTTTTCTCTTTTGCTATAAGCCTATCTGTGCCTTTATGTTTCAGTTCAGTTCAGTCTCTCAGTCATGTACTTAATGCATATATTTTGTACTCATCATATAGCTGAGTCTTGCTCTTTCAAGTGATCTGAAAGTCTCCGACTTTTATCTCAAGTACTGTGTCTGTGTTGACTGTATCACCTGTTTTTGTCTGTTTTCTATTGGACCTATTTGATCTTGGATTCTCTGTTTCTTCTTTCCTATCTCCTTTTGGTTAACTGAGTAATTGTAGTCTTCTAATCTATTTCTTTTATTGGTTTTTTAATTATGCTTCTTTGTGTTATTCCTAGTATTTGCTGCAATGATTACCAATATATTGTTTTCGGGCTCACTTGCACATGCCATTTTAGAGGTCGGTATGCATTCTTAATTTCTCTCAGTCTGACTTAACACTATACCACTTTGTTTATATAAGAACTTTATAACAGTGAAGTTCCATTTACACTTACTCCCATTCATGGGCTATTATTGTCAGAAATTTTATTTCTCCCTGTGTTTGTAAACCCCAGAATACATTGTTATTATTGATTCTCTAAACCATTTACTAACTTACAGAATTGAAGACAAAACATATTTATATTTACCATTTCCAGTGCTTTTCCCTACTTGGAAATTTCACCTGAAATTATTTCCCTTTAGACTGAAGAACTTCATTTGGGATATTTTGTAGTGTGGGTCAGCTAACAACAAATATTATCATCTTTCACTTATCTGAAGATGTTTTTAATTCACCATATGTTTTTTGAGTTTTTCTGGATTAAAAAATCCTAGGTTAAACATTTTTTTTTCTTCCAGAGCTTTAAAGATTTTAAATTGTCTTGAGGCCTCTATCTGAAATAAAATCAGCTTTTGTTATTATTCTTGTTCCTCAGTATTAATATGTTTCCTTCCTCCTGACTATCTTTGTGATCTTTTCTTAATCTTGGGACTGCAGCAGTTTAGCTGTGATGGGTCTAGTTGTGACTTTCTTTGTAATTATCCAGTTGGGATTCGCTGAGATCCCTAATCTCAGTGGTTACTTTTATCAACTTTTGAAATTATTTCTCTAGAATTTTTCTCAAGCGTTTGCTTTTCTCTTCCATTCTTTCATTCATCTCACAGTTTGCTGAGGGCCTGTTTTCAATATTTTTTATATACCACTTTTTCTGCAGATGATGACTGCAGCCATGAAATTAAAAGATGCTTACTCCTTGGAAGGAAAGTTTTGACCAACCTAGATAGCATGTTGAAAAGCAGAGACATTACTTTGCCAACAAAGGTCCATCTAGTCAAGGCTATGGTTTTTCCAGGGGTCATGTATCGATGTGAAAGTCGGACTGTGAAGAAAGCTGAGAGCCAAAGAATTGATGCTTTTGAACTGTGGTGTTGGAGAAGACTCTTGCGAGTCCCTTGGACTGCAAGGAGATCCAACCAGTCCATCCTAAAGGAGATCAGTCCTGGGTGTTCACTGGAAGGACTGATGTTGAAGCTGAAATTCCAGTACTTTGGCCACCTCATGCGAAGAGTTGACTCATTAGAAAAGACTCTGATGCTGGGAGGGATTGGGGGCAGGAGGAGAAGGGGACGACAGAGGATGAGATGGCTGGATGGCATCACCAACTCGATGGACATGAGTTTGAGTAAACTCCGGGAGTCGGTGATGGTACAGGGAGGCCTGGTGTGCTGCGATTCATGGGGTTGCAAAGAGTCGGACACGACTGAGTGACTGAACTGAACTGAACTGAACTGAACTTCCCCTATTAACATCCCACATTTGTCTTGTAAACATTATACATAATCAATAAACTAATATTGATGTATAATTAATAACTAAAGTCCATAGTTTATTCAGATTTCCTTAGTTTTTGCTTAATGATCTTTTCCATTTCAAGGTCCCATCCAGAGTGCCACACAACATCTAACCTATCTCCTTAGGCTCCTCTTGGCTATGACAGCTTCTCATATTTTCCTTCCTTATAATGACCTTGACAATTTTGAGGAGTACTGACCAAGGATATTGTTGGACAACTTTCCATCAGAATTTAACTGATGTTTTTCTAACAATTAGACTTGGGGTTTGGATTTTGTAGGAGAAAGCACAGAAGGCGCTACTCACATCATATCAAGGGTACAATTATCAATGTGATTTATGGCTGTTGACACTGGCCTTCATCACCTGGTTGAGGGTCACATGGTATTTCCATTACTAATTTTTTTGAGGAATCTCCATGCTGATTTCCACAGTGGCTGCAGAGTTCACAGTGACACCAATGGTGAATGAGTGTTCCATTTTCTCCACAGTGTCCCTGGCTCTTGTTTTTCTCATTTTTTTTATAAAGGCCATTCCAGTAGGTGTGAAGTGATAGCTCATTGTGGTTTCGATGTGCATTTGCCTTATAATAAGTGATGTTGAACAGTTTTTCACGTACCTGTTGGTCATCTGAATTTCTTCTTTGGAAAAGTACCTATTCGGATCCTCTTCCCACTTTTTAATCAAGTTGTTTGTCTGTTTTTTAATTGTATGGATCCCCTATATATTTTAGATAATAACCCCTTGTCAGACACATCATTTCCAAATATCTTTTCCCACTCAACTTTCTTTCATGGACAGTGGAGTACCCTCAAGGGGGAAAGAATCTGTCAGACACTCCAGTACCCACTGGAGAATTCCATGGACTGTATAGTCCATGGGGTCACAGAGTCAGATACAACTAAGCAACTTTCAGCTCACTCACTAAATGCAAGTGCTTTCCCTTCTCCTTCAGTAAAGCTACCTACGTGCTGTTGCCAGCAGACCAAGGCTCGTACCAGGATCGCAATGCCACTTCCGCCTCTTCCCTGCCAACCTGTTCTGGCCATGTCTGGCTTCTGGTCTTTATGCCTGGCCTATCCCATTCCCAGGCCGCCTCTTTTTGGATAAAGCCTGCTGGTAGGCATGCATCCTCTTTAGTTACATATATCTGTATGAAGATACAGGAAGGTAACTATTTGGGGCATTCATACACTCATTCAATCAATACTATTGAATACCTACTATGTTTTGAGCTCTGTCCTAAGTGCTGGGAGTCAGCAGTGAACAAAAAGGAGAATATCTCTTATTATATTCAGTGGAGAGGGCAGGCAGTAGACCAGCAGGTCAGATACACAGTACGTAAAGCTTGTGATAAGCGTAACTAAGGATAAAAAGTATGAATAAGTAGATGGAGTACAGCAGTGAGGAGACTTCAGAGTTATCTTAAGCATGTTTCTTTTCATCTTTATTTTCTTTCTACAAATGTTTTTTAAAACTATTAAATATAGTACAAAAAGAGTAAAGAAATGGACTTCCTGGCAAAACGTTGAATAAAATATGCTGCAATAGGATAAGGTTGCCGTGAGAGAAAAGTTTGCCAATCATCATGTTGCTGACTACAGCAATTCTTGCTGTCGGCTGGAAAGCCCAGAAAGAACTCAAGAAAATTTTTAAAAATATTTGGTGTAGGGAAGAGGCTAGAGTTTTTAAATAGTAGGGTCAGGAAAGGTGGCATCATGAACAAGTTCTGAAAAGAGTAAACCACACAGACATGTGGGGAAAAGTGAGAAGCGAGGGCAAAGACTTGAGGTGGGAGCGTTTCTGGCTGTTGGAGGAACAGTGAGAATGCAGTGTGCCCAGAGCGGAGGCCTCATGCGGAGAGCAGAAGGTTATGAGTGTTCAGACTGCTTCAAGCTTTGAAGATCATTTAAAAACCCACCCTCACCCCCTCTCCCAACACTCAGAGACAGGGAGAAGAGGAGGAGTCTGAAAGATAGACAGAAGTTGAGGTCAGCAAGGTGGGTGTGGCGTCCTGGTCAGAAAGGAGGCAGGAGTGACTATGTTACTGAGTCCACATTCACACTGCTTACCACACAACACTCCAATAAATTGAGAGATGAGTTGTGGGGGCAAGAAATGATGACTTTATTTGGAAAGCCAGCAGACCAAGAAGATGATGGACTGGTGTCCCAAAGAATCATCTTATCTAAATTAGAATTCAGGCTCCTTTTATTCTAAAAGGGAAAGGGGTATTATTTGTTGCTGCAAATTTCTTGGCACTGAAATCCTTTGTTCTTGCATCTGTCCACATAAGTCCAGTCACAATGTTTTCATAAACCTCCAACAATTGGAATATTTTCTGTTTTGCAACTTTTTTTTTACCATTTTAATTGAAGTATAGTTAATTTACAATGTTGCATTAGTGTGTCTGTTAGTGGCCCACTTGTGTCTGACTCTGTGTGACCCCATGGACTGTAGCCCACCAGGCTCCTCTGTCCATGGGATTCTCCAGGCAAGAATACTGGAGTGGGTTGCCATTCCTTTCACCAGGGGATCTTCCTAACCCAGGAATCGAACCCAGGTTTCCTGCACTGTAAGCAGATTCTTTACCATCTGAGCTACCAGGGAAGCCACTGGTTTAGTATCAGGTATACCACAAAGTGATTCAGTTATACATATATGTTCTGCAACTTTTTATCTCTATATGGACAGAAAAGGTCAGAGCCTTGCGAATGAGCTATCCTGAATATTTTGGGCTATCAGCAACCTTAACTTGTAGCAAAAACAATAGAATATAAAAGTTAAAGAAATAGATCTAATATGAAGTCAGAGTTGTTCTTACTGTTACAATCAGGTGAACAAGATGAGGACTGAGCCTTGCTCACTAGATCCAGCAAGGAGGTCACTGGGAACCAGGACAAGAGTTGCTTCAGTGAATGGCTGTGGGCACAGCTCAGTCGAGTTCAAGAGAGGAGGAGAGCAAAAGGAATGAGTGGGAAAGCATGAGGGGTCAGGCGAGGTTTATTTCTCTTTTAAGTAGGAGACATGTTTGTACTCTATACGTTAATGGGAGTGACTGGATGAAGAAAGGAATGTTTGATGATGGGGAAGAAAGAAAACGGTGCAGCTGTGGTCCCAAGTCTTCTGCCTTTCCTCTTCTCTCATAGGCACCAGTCTTCTTTGGGAGTCACACTCCCCTACCACCAGTGCAAATGGCCTGAACAAGGCTACTTCATCGCCTAACTACTGGGGTGGGTAGTCTGACTAAGCCTGGCCAATAGCAGAGCTGCAGTCTCGGGCCTCCAGTTCATTTTGGAGGGACCATGTGACCCATGATGGACCAATCAGAGCAAGTGAGCATCAGCTTTGGGACTTTTGCTAGAACACCAGGGAAAGGCAGGCTTTCTGTCCACTGGGGTAGCTACACAGATAGGGGGAGGGCCCAGCTGTGTCTTCACCCAGAACCTGGGCCTGTGCAACCTCACCCAGCTGCCTGACTGACGGGGGGCCTGCCACAGAGCAGGCTAATAATGCCTGTGCAATAGACTGCCTTTCTGGAGCCTGACTGCCCCCAACTCACACTGGTCCTTCTCCGCTGTATCACTCTGCTTTAGCTCCTTTATACTTATCATCACTAACTGAAACACATAATTTCATCTGTTACTTATTTTTTTTTGGTCTTCCCCCCAAGGTCTGTCTTTTCCACTGCTATGTCTCCAGGATCTAGAATTGTTCCTGGCACAGAGTAGGGTTCCAAATAAATATTAACTGACTGAATAAGAAAATACAGAAAAATGTACTACAGCTGCATATTCATACTTGGCCACACCTCGCTTATCCGGGAATCAAGCATGGACAGCTTCAATTATCTGAAATGCAAGAAAACTCAAAAAGCCCTAGAATTACCAAAAATGCATGGTGCATGAGCCGTGTCTGAAAGCACGTTTTGTTTTGTTTTTGTATTTTTAAACAGAGGTGCCCTCTTCATGTCCTCATTCAGAGATCAGGGACTATTGTAGATATGGTTCTAACACAGCTGGTGATCTGGTTTTCAACCCCACACAGCAGGTCAGAGACAGGACTTTGGGGTCATTAGGGGAATAGAAACACTGACACCAGCAAGAAGAAACATGTGACACCCGGGAGTCAATGAGAGAGCTTCAGGCGAGAGCAACCGGGCCTTGGATGCAGGATGGGGAATCTTGGGGGACACCCAGAGTTAGCACATGCAGGGGTGGTAGTGATGACTCAAGGTACAGAGCAAAGCTTAAATTATCCTCTGCCGTCCCCATTCTGGAACTAGAGGGGTGTGCGGGATATTTTATTCATCTGTTTTAAAAATAGATTGATTCCATGCAGAACAGTAAGGGGCGGAAATAGAGATCACCGCTCATCTTACTCAGGGAGACGCTTCCCTGGACCTCCCGTGGCTGGCACAGAGGCCGAGTCTGCCATCACTCCCAGGTTTTGCTCTGTGCTTCACGGTCCTGACTTTTGTTCATAATATGTCATTGCAGGGACACACACTGCTTCACGTAATTGTTTCTCTACTGGACAATCTGCTTCCAAAGTTTGGCACCTGTCAATCACTCTGTAGTGAACATCCTTGTTTGTGAGGCAAAGCTTGAGTGCTCAGCCCTGATTATGTTTCCTAGTAGTAGAATTGCTGCCTCAAAGATATGGGCATTTTAGATTTTTTTATACACACAGCAAAATTTATACATTTGCAAGTTGGGTTTACAGTCTTTCAGATGCTCAGTTAATCATAGCTCGCTGGACAAAGAAATAAAATCATTATAGAAAATCTTCTGTAATTTCTCATCCCTGGATTGCAATTGATGGATGTCCTCTGGTGGACAACAATGTGTGCGTGCGTGTGTGTGTGTGTGTGTGTGCGCGCGCGCGCGCATGTGCACATGTGTCCAGTACCACCCTGGTGTGCATGGCACATTTCTTATTTTCCTCTTTACTGGTACTCTCCAACTACCCTCTGAGCTGTACACAGTGTATACTGCACTCCCAATTTACAAATAAAGAAACTGAGGCTCAGAGAACATGAGTATTACAGTGAAAGGAACGTGGCAAACACATATGGATTTGAATTCCAGCTCTGCTGCTGGGTGAACTTGACCTGTCTCTTGAGCCCCAGTCCTCTTGTATATAAAGTGAGGATAGGGAGTCCTGCCTTATAGGAAAGGATGAAATCAAAAGGCAGATGGAAAGTGTCTGATACAAGTTTGGCACACAGTAAACACTCAAGCAATATTTGTGTTTAGTGTTAGAAAAATCACGGGTCAAGGTCATAGAGGCAGAATTGAACCCACATCTTCTAACCACAAGTCAGGTGCCCATTCTAGACACCATCTGCCTTTGACCCACATGTCCAAACTGAGGAGAGATTTTGGATTTGTATCCATGTGGGGTTGGGACTTCCCTGGTGGGTCAGTGATAAAGAATCCACCTGCCAATGCAGGAGATGTGGGTTCGATCCCTGGTCAGGAAGATTCATCCACTGGAGAAGGAAATGGCAACCCACTCCAGTGTCCTTGCCTGGGAAACCCCATGGAACAGAGAATCCCAGTGGGTTACAGTCCATGGGCCTGCAAAGAGTCAGACATGACTAGGTGAGCACGCACTCCATGTGGGGTTAACACTGCTGAGTCTCTGGAAGACTTCCCTGCTATGGATCCAAAGGAGACACCGGTCCTGACTGAGCCAACTTTAAGAGTAATATAGCCTGTAGAGGTGGATGGCTGTCAACCTGTGGTCTTTGGGGACTGGGAGATCTTTGCCATGTTGACTAAACCCGTCTGTGTCAGTGTCCTCCCAGCTTGGCATTTGGGCATCTAGCCTCCCTATCCCAACCCACCCA
>SJYQ01002287.1:233498-275898 GCA_006410935.1 Redunca redunca
CAGAATACCCAGAGCCAGCCTCAAAACAGTCCTGTGAAGATGGGGTGTCGTTACCCCCACTTCACAGCTGACAACGCTGAGGCCCCGAGTGCTGGAGAGACTTGTCCAAAGTCATATCAAAAGCAAGTTGTACCCAGGTCTATCTGAATCCAAAACCCAAACTCTTACCCATCACACCACTGGCAGGAATGCACAGGAGAGAGATCTCACCTTGACCCCTCTCTTTCCTACCTCCCACCTTCTGCACGTACAGTACCCCCTCCTAGCACAACTTTCCTCCTCTATCCAAGTCCTATTCAGTCCATGGCCTGCTTCTTCCAGGAAGTCCTCCCTGACGTCTGACAACCAAACCCCGGATGCCTCCACCCACCTAGCTCTCTAGTTGTTCAATTTGCCATCCTTATTTTAGATTTTGGTGCCATGAGGCCCAGACACAGACATTAGCTCATTTCATCATCTCACCAGATTAATCAATATTTACTGGGCACTGACTTAGAGCCAGGCACTGTGGAGACCACAGAAGGGACGGGAACAAACATCTACCGAGCTCCTGCAGATCCCCCTATACTAGAAACCCAAGAGGGGCGCCTGTTGGAATATGAAAAACGTGAGGCCCAGATGTGGCAGCTGGCGATCCTGTCCTGCAGTGAGTCAGTGGTTAGAACTCGAAACCAGGCCAGCCCTCACTCGTTTACCTGCCCCTGGAACGCCTTAAACCTCTCAGCTGGGACAGGATTGGTCCCATAGCCTCTGGTCACACAAGCAGGGCTCAGGCAGCCACAGCTGTGCAGAGAGAGGGTGGGGCGGGGGCAGCGAGGCAGGACCCTACGTCACCCTCAGAGACACCCAGGGCCCTGTCACCCTCAGGGACAAGCTCCCCTCCTCTGTTGACTCCAGACTGTGCCTCCCCCTGGGCACTCTGCCCTCCCCTTCCCCCAGGTGTCCCCAGGGCCCAGCTCCAGCTGAGAAGCCTCAGGACATAAATTAATCCATCTCTAGGTTTCAGACTCCAGACAGACACTCTTTCCTCTGGCATCCCCAGGCTGGTCCCTCTCCAGCTCGATTCTTGCAGAAATATTCAAGGAGGAGATGGTGCTGCTGGTCCTGGGCTCTGGCGGGGTGAGGCCCAGCCTGGGACTGGCGCTGGGTGGGAATCCCACCCTGGAGCTGGTAAGGACGTGTCCCAGGGTGAGAGGGGGTGACCTCGGTGTCTGCACAGGCCCTGGACTTGACCCTGGAGCCACAAGGGGTGGCTGGGATGAGTCCCTACTTTGCTGGTGGGGGACTCGCCAGCTGAGGAGTGTCAGTTTACAAATCCCCCTAGGGGCCCCCCTCCCCAGACTTTATATTCTTAGTCTCCAAAGAAGGAGGGAGAGGCTGAGAGACAGAGAGAACGTCAAATCCCGAGCTGTCACAAGTACCAAGGAGCTTAGGAAATGAAATCTACAGTCTTACTCGCTCAGTTGTGTCCAAACTGTTTGCAACCCCACGGACTGTAGCCCACCAAGCTCCTCTGTCCATGGGGGTCTCCAGGCAGAATGAAATCTAAGTCACTGGTTAAACATGAATAACTGAGCCCAGTGTTCACATAGCCAGTTAGCAGCGGAGCTAACCAGGTGCATCCTGACCACCCATGTACCTGTGTGAGACGGGGATGTGTGTGTGTGTGTGTGTGTGTGTGTGTGTGTGTGTGTGCGCGCGCGCGCACACATCTGCCTGGGTGTATGGGACAGTCTTAAGTGTGGGTTGAACAGTCTCAGGGCACATATGTGGATGTACATTTGCCCCAGGGTGTAGGCATGTCTGAGTGTGACCTGGTGTGCGACAGGGGCCTGAGGGGGACAGTGGCTGTCCCCTGGGGTGAGGGCAGGTCCTGTGGGTGCCTGTCTCAGCCGTTGCCCTGAGTCCCCGGCCCATGCTGGCTGATGGAGGACCCTGTCTACACTGATGCTCCATCCCCTGACAATTTCCAGTTCTTGGCCAGAAGCATCGAGGAACTCAGTTGTTTCTATTTAGTCTGTAGATTATGAAACAAAAATTAGATCTAAACTCTTTGCAGGGAGGTAATTTTTCCTAATCACTCACCCTGTTGCACAGATCTCCACAACTTGATTATGTCTAATTAGATTAATTGGACAGAAAGTGATTTCTTCTCTCTGAGATTATGAACTATGGAGAACGGGGGTGGGGGAGAGGTATTGGAGGCGTAGGGACTCCCTGCCCCACAACCAGTCCGGCCTGGTGGGGAGGGGCCGTGCATGGGAATGCTCTGACATCTCCTCTCTCTGCTTCTCTCTCCCTCCTTTTCACTGGCTCTGTCACCGTGTCCCTCCATGTCTCTGTCTGCCTCTTTCCCCAGCTGTCTTCTGATTTGGGCTTCAGAGGCCTCGGGTCTGTCCTGACCAGGCTGGGGTTCACCCTTCTGCCAGGAGAGGACCCAGGGTTCCCCCTGGGATACCGAGAGGTGTGACAAGGAGGACAGAGGCACAGCAGGACTGGCTCAAGGTCACCTTCCGCAGCAGCTGAGCCCAGGGGCCGGCCTGCAGGGCCAGGGTGGGCCACACCAGCTGAGGGCCTCAGGGAGGTTCCGGCTGGGAGAACGGGCTCCAGGAGGTTCTGAGGGCAGTGGGGCTCGCTGTGCTGGGGCAGAGGGTGGCTGAAGGGTCTGGTCGCCCCATCCTCCTACGGCTCAGGCTGGGCACTGCCACCTGTAGGGGCTTGTGGCAGAGAGCCCCTGGCCCCAGACACTGCTCCTTCCCTGGATCCTGGCCCCAGCTCAGCACCGCCTCCCCACGCTCTGATGCAGCCAGAAAGCTGAGCTGTCCTCAGCTGCTGCCTCCCTTCATCCCATCCAGGGAGTCTCCCTGCCCCGCCCCCTTGCTATCTCTCCCCTCCTCTGTCCTCTGACCTCTGTCCACAGTCCTGACCTAGCCCAGGGCATCATATTCTTCTCCCAGGTGCTGCACAGGCGCCCTGCTGTCCTGGACCCAGCCTCCCCCTCCTATTCCAGGGCACAATCCACAGCAGAAATGAACATGCCACGCTCCCTCTCAAAGACCACCCATGGCTCCTGCTGCTCTGAGGACTAAAATCTCAACAATGCATGCGGATCGCAGGGCTCTTGTAAACTGGCCTGCACCCTCCTGGTGCACCCCATCTCTTACCACCCCCGGCTCCCACTCTGACCACAGACTCAGCTATGTGCAGGCCTTTGCACATGCTGGGTGTCTTCCTGGACAGGAAGTAATTTCCTAGGCCCTGCCTGACACCAGCTTTCTTCACAGCTTTGCTCAGTGGGTGGCGCTAACAGCTGGTGTGTATTAAACTGGTGTGTATGCTCTGGGCTATGGATGTTGCATGATTATCTCCATACTCACAGCAACTACCCTGTGGGGGTCATTATTAGCCCCATTTTACAGAAGAGAAAACTGAGGTTCAGAGACACAAAGCACCTGGCCAAGGTCACTAGGTTGGGAAGTGGTGGGATTTGAACCCCGGTCATTTGCATGCTATCAACTCTCCCCATCCCACTTTCCCCTCCCAGATTAGGGTCACCTCCTCTGCACTCCTGTGTCTTCTGTATACCAGCATCTGCCTGGCTGTTCCCCAGTTGTCAGCTTCTCCATTTTCTCATGGGCTGTGAACTCCTCGTGGCCTTCCTGGGTCTCAGTTGTTTCTGATGCCCAGAACTAAGGGTGGGACCAGGTGAACGCTTGGCCAGAGTCTGCTGCCCCAAGAGTGGGTGGTGACAGCCCCTCCTGGGCGCCTCCCTCTCATGCCCTCCCCTCCTACCACTTGATACCTCAGCAAGCAAAGCCTTTAAACCAAAAACAATTTTACAGTTCATTTGAGTTAATCATAGCTGCTTTTTCTAGAAACTATTTTCCCCAAATTGTCTGCAGAGAGGCAGGCAACCTGCCTGGCAACTCCCCACCTTCCATCACAGAGCCCTGGAATCACAGGAGAGGGTGGGAGGGGTTGGGACCCCAGGAATTCAAGTCTGCTATCATGGCATGCACTTTGGTGGGTCCTGGGGTACAGTAATGAACAAGACGGATTCACTGCCCACCCTCATGGGGTTCATCATCCAATAAAGAGACCAACCTTGAAGAAATAATCACACAATGGATTGTATAGCTAGCGTTGAGTTGCAATGAGTTAATCATGCCGAAGTCTAATAATACTTTTATACAACCCTGCCTGGTAACTTGTTACACCTCTTGGAGACTGTTTTCTCACCTGTCATTGGAGACACTAATGGTACCTTTCTCATGGAGTTCTGCGAAAATCCAGTGAAATGTGTAAAGCTCCTAGCCTAGCACCCATCACTCAGTTGGTTGTAACATATATTACAGGCCATATTCCTTAGTTAGGACTGCCAGAGCAAAGTATCAGACTGGGTGCCTTAGACAACAAAAAATGTACCTTTTTGTGGTTCTGGAGGCTAGAAGTCTGAGATTAAGATTCAACAGAGTTGACCTCTTCTGAGGCCTGCATCCTGGGCTTGTGGGTGACCATCATCTCCTGAAGTTTTCACGTGGTCTTCCCTCTATGTGTATCTGTTTTACTCTCTTCTCTCCTTATAAAGACACAAGTTACATTGGACTAGGGCCCACCCATATGACTTTATTTTAACCTAATCATCTCTTCAAAGATCCTATCTCCAAATACAATCACATTCTGAGGTTCTGTGGGTTAGGGGTTCAAGAGAATTTAATGCATATATCCACAAGTCACTTACATGTAAGTATTTATAAAACCTTTACTTATAATAATGAAAAAATTAAATGTCCAACTATCACTTCATGGGAAATAAATGGGGAAACAGTGGAAACAGTGTTAGACTTTATTTTGGGGGCTCCAAAATCACTGCAGATGGTGATTGCAGCCATGAAATTAAAAGACGCTTACTCCTTGGAACGAAAGTTATGACCAACCTAGATAACATATTCAAAAGCAGAGACATTACTTTGCCGACTAAGGTCCGTCTAGTCAAGGCTATGGTTTTTCTAGTAGTCATGTATGGATGTGAGAGTTGGACTGTGAAGAAAGCTGAGCACCGAAGAATTGATGCTTTTGAACTGTGGTGTTGGAGAAGACTCTTGAGAGTCCCTTGGACTGCAAGGAGATCCAACCAGTCTATTCTGAAGGAGATCAGCCCTGGGATTTCTTTGGAAGGAATGATGCTAAAGCTGAAACTCCAATACTTTGGCCACCTCATGTGAAGAGTTGACTCATTGGAAAAGACTCTGATGCTGGGAGGGATTGGGGGCAGGAGGAGAAGGGGATGACAGAGGATGAGAAAGCTGGATGGCATCACTGACTCGATGGACATGAACTTGAGTGAACTCCGGGAGTTGGTGATGGATAGGGAGGCCTGGTGTGCTCTGATTCATGGGGCCACAGAGTCGGACATGACTGAGCGACTGAACTGAACTGAACTGAACTATGAGAGAATGATAAATTATGATAGATTAATAAAAATGGAAGTACACAGCATTTTTTTAAAAATGAACAAACTACTAATATATACAAAACAGGTATGACTATCACAGACATGATCAGCAAAAAAAAAAAAAAATCAGACCAAGAACATGCTTTATGACTCTATTAATATGAACTAACCCACAGCATAGAAACTGGAATAAGAGTTATTTTCAGGGCTGGGAAATTAACCAGAAATGGGAACAGAAAAACATTCTGGGGTCCTAGAATAGTGCAGTGGAGGTCGTGGAGGACAGAGGAGCCTGGTATGCTGCAGTCCGTGGGGTTGCAAAGTCAGACATAACTTAGCAATTGAACAGCAATGAAGAATGTACAACAACTTGACCCAAGTGGTAGTTACATAGGTGTACACATTTGTAAAAATTTATAGAAATGTTGCTGTCAGCTTTTGATATGCATCAAACTACAGATTTAGTGGTAAATAGCAGTCATTTACTTAGCTCCCAGTTCTATCGGTAGTGCATTTAATCAGGTCGAGGCTAGCTCAGCATCTCTTTGATGCTAAATCTCATGGGTCTGCGGTTGGCTAGTACTGCAGACTGCAGCTGAATGATGGGATGGCTTCACTCACACATCTGGTAGGTGGTAGCTATTAGCTGAAGCACCTTCATTCTCCTCCATCTGGACTCTCACCCTCCAGCACACTAGCTCAGTTTCATTCTCATATCTCCAAATACAGCAAGAGAAGGAAAGCCCCCATCACCGAGCACCCTGAAGTATCTATGTGCTTACTGCTCTGGCCAAAGCAAGTTCATTGCACACTGAAGGCTGAAGAGATGAAGAAACAGACTTTCATTATTAATGGGAGGATCCAAAATACCACATCAAAAGAGCATGGATATAGGAAGGGAAAGAGTTTGTGGTTATTTTTGTTTTTTTTTTACAATTTACCAATGTACAGTTAAGATCTGTGCATCTTACCATACAAGTTATATCAATATAATGAACATCAGTGATACAAGGATGCAGTTCAGTCCAGTCACTCAGTCCTTTCCAACTCTTTGTGACCCCATGGACTGCAGCACACCAGGCTTCCCTGTCCATCACCAACTCCTGGAGTTGCTCAAACTCACGTCTATCGAGTTGGTGATGCCATCCAACAATTTCATCTTCCATCACTTCCTTTTCCTCCTGCCTCCAATCTTTCCCAGCATCAAGGTGTTTTCCAGTGAGTTGGCTCTTCACATCAGGTGGCCAAAGTATTGGAGCTTCAGCTTCAGCATCAGTCCTTCTAATGAATATTCAGGACTGATTTCCCTTAGGATTGACTGGTTTGATGTCCTTGAAGTCCATGCCATAATCTTCATTTTTTGAATGCTGAGTTTTAAGTCAGCTTTTTCACTCTCCTCTTTCACTTTCATCAAGAGGCCCTCTGTTCCTCTTTGCTTTCTGCCATAAGGGTGGCATCATCTGCATATCTGAGGCTATTGATATTTCTCCCAGCAATCTTGATTCCAGCTTGCACTTCATCCAGCCTGGCATTTAGTATAATATATTCTGCATCTAAGTTACATAAGCAGAGTGATAATATACCACCTTGACATACTCCTTTCCCAATTTGGAACCAGTCCGTTGTTCCATGTCCAGTTTTAATTGTTGCTTCTTGACCTGCATACAGATTTCTCAGGAGGCAGGTCAGGTGGTCTGGTATTCCCATCTCATGAAGAATTTTCTGGTTTGTTGTGATCCACACAGTCAAAGACTTGGCGTAGTAAATAAAGCAGAAGTAGATGTTTTTCTGGAATTCTCTTGCTTTTTCTATGACCCAACAGATGTTGGCAATTTGATCTCTGGTTCTTCTGCCTTTCCTAAATCCAGCTTGAACATCTGAATGTTCTCAGTTCACATACTGTTGAAACCTCACTTGGAGAATTTTGAGCATTACTTTCCTAGTGAATGAGATGAGTACAATTGTGTGGTAGTTTGAACATTCTTTGGGATTGCCTTTCTTTGGGATTAGATTAAAAACTGACCTTTTCCAGTCCTGTGGCCACTGCTGAGTTTTCCAAATTTGCTGGCATATCGAGTGCAGAACTTTCACAGCATCATCTTTGAGGATTTGAAATAGCTCAACTGGAATCCCATCACCTCCCCTAGCTTTGTTCGTAGTGATGCTTCCTAAGGCCCACCTGACTTAGGACTCCAGGATGTCTGCCTTTAGGTGATTGATTACACCATCGTGGTTATCTGGGTCATTACACTCTTTTTTATATAGTTCTGTGTATTCTTGCCACCTCTTCTTAATATCTTCTGCTTCTCTTAGGTCCATACCGTTTTTGTCCTTTATTGTGCCCATCTTTGCATGAACTGTTCCCTTGGTATCTCTCATTTTCTTGAAGAGATCTCTAGTCTTTCACATTCTATTGTTTTCTTCTATTTCTTGGCACTGATCACTTAGTCTTTTGTCTTTTTGTCACTTTTCTTATGTCTCCTTGCTATTCTCTGAAACTCTGCATTCAAGTGGGTATATCGTTCCTATCCTCTGCTTTTCTCCTCTTCTTTCCTCAGCTATTTGTAAGGCCTCCTCAGACAACCATTTTGCCTTTTTGCATTTCTTTTTCTTGGGGATGGTCTTGATCCCTGCCTCCTATACAATGTCACAAACCTCTGTCCATAGTTCTTCAGGCACTTTATCAAATCCCTTGAATCTATTTGTCACTTCCACTGTATAATCGTAAGGGATTTCACTTAGGTCATACTTGAATGGTCTAGTGGTTTTTCCTACTTTCTTCAATCTAAGTCTGAATTTGGCAATAAGGAGATCATGACCTGAGCCACAGTCAGCTCCCAGTCTTTTTTTTGCTGACTGCATAGAGTTTCTCCATCTTCAGCTGCAAAGAGTATAATCAATCTGATTTCAGTATTAGCCATCTGGTGATTCCATGTGTAGAGTCGTGTCTTGTGTTGCTGGAAGAGGATGTTTGCTATGACTAGTGCATTCTCTGGGCAAAATTCTGCTAGCCTTTGCCCTGCTTCATTTTGTACTCCAAGGCCAAACTTGCCTGTTACTCCAGATATCTCTTGACTTCCTACCTTTGCATTCCAGTCTCCTATGATGAAAAGGACATCTTTTGGGGTGTTAGTTCTAGAAGGTCTTGTAGGCCATCATAGAATGGTTCAACTTCAGTTTCTTCACCTTAGTGGTTGGGGCATAGACTTGGATTATTGTGATACAAGGATTGTGTCTGCTAATTACAAAAGATACTTTGGGCCTAAGTAAAGCTTTCTTGTTTTCTATTCTACCTAACTCCTTCCTAAACAGAACCAAGACAGAGGCTGTTACAAGATGCGTGCGTGTGTGTGTGCACACGTATGCACAGATGAGGAGTTGTAGTAGTTTCATAACTTGCAGCCTCAGTCAGATTTTGCTCAGATGGGGTGGAGATGAGATTTTTCAATGGACTAAGCTGTGAGGAGCTGGGCTGGAGAACTCGGGCTGAGAAATGGACTAGGAAGAGAAACATTCTGGATCAGCCGGTGTGGCAAACAATAGATTTTCAGCACCACGGAGAGTTCTGATGCAGCTAGAGGGCCTTCTTCAGCATCCTGGAACCATTCAGTCCTCTCTGTCATCATGGTAGAATGCTCTGGTTATTAAAGGAGATTTACTCTTGCAGACTGTATGTTATTACCAGAAATGAGGGCGCGGTCTCTCACTGAGTTCCAGCCTTGGCTGCACCACACAGCTGTGTGGCTCTTGAGAAGTCAACAACTTACTCAACCTCTGTGCCATGGCTGCCTTGTCTATCATTGTTCAGTCGCTCAGTCATGTCTGACTCTTTGCGAACCCATGGACTGCAGCATGCCAGACCTCCCTGTCCGTCACCAATTCCCGGAGCTTGCTCAAACTCATGTCCATTGCGTTAGTGATGCCATCTCATCCTCTATCTCCCCTTTATCCTCCTGCCCTCAATCTTTCCCAGCATCAGGGTCTTTTCCAATGAATCACTTCTTTGCATCATCAGGTGGCCAAAGTATTGGGGTTTCAACATTAGTCCTTCCAATGAATATTCAGGGTTGATTTCCTTTAGGATTGACAGGTTTGATCTCCTTGCAGTCCAATCCAAGAGACTCTCAGGAAATTAATGGAAGCTGCCTCACAGTGTTCCAGTAAAGACCAAACCAAAACAAGGAAAGTAAAGAATATAACATAGTGGCTGGCACACAGTAAGTGCTAAAAGGTTATCTTTTTCTTACATAAGATGGAAAGGATTCAGAAGGTTTCCATGACCCCAGATGTTTGACAAACTTGCTATATGACTTTAGGTGACTTAAATAATATACCTGGCCCCATTTCCACTCTGTAAAATGAAGCTATTTGCTATTTCCACTTTACTAGAGTGTATGGTTTTACCAAGAAATGTAGTCATATATCACTTGGTAAAATAAATACAGTGACAAAATAAATTTAAAGGATATTGGACTAGATGGCATTTATGGTTCCTATAAACCCTATCTGTTCTGGGTCTTGGGTTCAGGACTTGGGATGGTGCAAATTCATACATGAGGGTTGAATAAATGAGGATGACATTGAGGGTGGGCTAGGAAAGGATGCCAACTCTAAAGCATGTCAAGCCTTCTAGCTCTTACACAATGCACCCACACTTTCCCAATATGCTGAGATTTTCATCCTTCTGAGCCCTGATATATGGGAGCTCGCTGCCCTTTCCCATGGATTCAGCCATGTAGGCATGGTTGTAGCTTCTTAACTCAACCACAATCTCCTCAGAGCCGGCATACATTCTGAGTCCCTCTCCGAATGCACAAGATCATCCAGTCTTACAAATGAAGTGACGAAGAAACAAACCAATTTAAAAGAAAGAAAGAAAAAGAGGATTAGTTGGGTTCATTCACCTGAAAACTCAAGGAATCAAAGAGCTTCAGGTACAGCTGGACCCAGGGATTCAAATGCTATTATTTTGGAACAGGGACTTCTCACCTTCTCTGTACTGGCATCGTTCACAGTCACTGTCCCCCTCTAAGCGGAGGAAGGGATGCTGGTACGTCAGGCTTGTCACACAGCAACACACCCCTCCTCCCAACAGTTGTAGCAGTCTCTGCTATGATTCCCAGTGACCCGCACTGAGGCATCTGCCCACGCCTGAAACAATCACTGTAACCAGGAGGGGAGCGCACTGAGTGGCCAGGCCTGGGCGACAGGGGCCGGGAAGGGCCAGCCTGCCTGGATGGGCTGAGAACAGCCAGGGAGCTGTTTTCAAGGGGAAATTGGGGTGGTCTCGCCAGAACGAGAGCGATGCATGAAAGGTAGAAGGCCGCTACACATTCCTCTTGACTCATTCTTGGCCTCAGCCCAAGTGGCACCTCTTCAGAGAAGACTTCCCTGACCCCTGGTATGTCAGGGCCCAACAATCCTTTTCCTTTGCTTTCTGACCTTTGTTAGTCTCACAGCTAAAATGCAAAGCTACACACATACTGGTCTAAATATATTCTAAGTGCTTTAGATATATTAATGAATGTAATCCTTCTAATATCCCTAGAAGGTGGATATTGTTGAAGTTCAATTTTATAGATGAGGAAACAAGTCCAGCAAGGTTAAGTAACTTGCCCAGGGGCACACAGCCAGCATATAATAGAGCTGGTTTTCCAGTCCAGTAGTCACATCTCAGCCCACACTTTTCTCCAAAGCACTATACTACTCTTTTCCTAAACATAGTCACATAGATAATCATGACTTTGTACACACATGTACGTGCACACATACAAACAAATGCACACACAAACGCATGCATTCACACACTCACAATCATACATGCCTTCACATGCACACTCACACCATTGCACAGTGCTGCAGGTACACAAGCGCTCATACACAAACTCAAATACACATTTGTATGCACTCACAGAAACACACTGCTAAGTCACTTCAGTCATGTCCGACTCTGTGTGGCTCCGTGGACGGCAGCCCACCAGGCTCCCCCATCCCTGGGATTCTCCAGGCAAGAACACTGGAGTGGGTTGCCATTTCCTTCTCCAATGCAGGAAAGTGAAAAGTGAAAGTGAAGTTGCTCAGTCGTGTCCGACCCTCAGCGACCCCATGGACTGCAGCCTTCCAGGCTCCTCTGTCCATGGGATTTTCCAGGCAAGAGCACTGGAGTGGGGTGCCATTGACTTCTCCGACAGAAACACACACAATCATACAAAATATTTACTCATCTGTACACACAGGTGCTCAAATAAAAATTCTCATACATTCATTCACACTCATCCATGAATTCACACACATACACTTGCACGTGTATGCACTCCCATAAGTATTCTTGTGCAAGGATACACAAAGTCACACGTCTGAACACACAGAAACACAGGCACACAGCTGGGTGGAATCGGTGCTCAAGGCCTGCCTTCTGTGCTCCACCATGAACCCGAGAGGCAGGATGCCATCCCGCTGGTCCACCATGGTGTCCCCGGCGCCCAGCACGACACACAGAGCAGGACTGGCGTCACTTCTCCAACGGGAAGAGCAAGGCTGCTCAACCCTTCCCTCCCTTCGAGGGGGTTTGGGAAAGTTAGATACATTTTCTAAATGGTGCCTCTTAAGACCCTCCTATTTCCTGCCTCCTTGCTCACTCCCTCTGTCCTTCCCTCACCCTCTCCCCTCCTTCCCTCCCTCCTACATCCTCTGCTCACCCCTATCTTCCTCATCCTCTCCTCTTTCTCTGCCTCTGCCCCATGTCACCACCTCTTCCCAGCCCTCTGTACCTTCCAAAGCTAATTAAATGATACTGTGGAATGTATTTCATTTGCATTTGGTTCGAAAGTGCCACAGAGCACCAGCGCGCGCTCATTAAATGGCTCCTTATAGAGGAATGTAATGAGCCAGTTTCATTACAACAGTCATCGCGACCCATCCTGGGAGGAGATTCTGTATTCATGGGGAAGAAGGAGGATCACAACTCTGAGTGCCTGGGGTTGGAGGCGAGGGAAGGGAGGAGGACCCCATTTCGGGGAGGACCCGGGTTGCCCTAGCTCCAGCTCGGGTTCTGGCTGGGGCAGGCGGGCAGAGGTGAGGCTGGGCTGTTACTGTGCTTCCACCATAACTGCGAAAGGCAGGAATTGCCGTTGGCTTTGACTAGAGCCATGGCCAAGTTTCCCACTCTGCGCTTCCAGAATTCCCAGGAATGCTTATCACAAAGAGCCCCTTAATTTACTCGTGCACCAAGCACTGTCTGTAGAAGGAATAGTCAGCCTAGCGCACACACACACACACACACACACACACACACACACACACAGCTCCATGGTATTATGCATGTTCCCCTGTGATCACAGTGACAGGGAAAGGTGCTGAGAAGCATTTCTGCATTCCTGGTAGCCTCGGTCCATTGTGCACGTCCTGTCTTTGGGATCTAATAGCAGCATCTGAGGCAGTGATGTAATAACAGCAGCCACCATCTCTCGGGCACCTACTGTGTGCCGGGCACTGAGTTTAGTGATTTGCCTAGATTATCTCATTTAACCCTATGAAGTGGAGTGAAAGTCACTTAGTCATGTCTGACTCTTTGTGACCCCATGGACTAGTCCACGGAATTCTCCAGGCCAGAATACTGGAGTGGGTAGCCTTTCCCTTCTCCAGGGGATCTTTCCAACCCAGGGATTAAACCCAGGTCTCCTGCGCTGCAGGTGGATTCTTTACCAGCTGAGCTACAAGTACTAACAGGAAATACTATTATTACCCCATTTCACAGATTTAAAAAAACCGAGGCCTAGGAGGATTAGGTCACTTCCCCAATCCTGGCGCAGGTCAGGTAGGTATTGAATTCAGCAATCAGGCTCCCCAGTCCACACCTGACCCAACCCCGCCCCTTCCTGGAGCCTCTCTGTAGGGAAATAGCGATTAGCCAATGTAGGGAAATAGCAGTTAGCCAAGATGGCTGTGTTAAGGCTCTCTCACCCCACTCCCTGTCGCTCATGCCCCACGTCCTCTCTCTCACCCATGTTCTGTAAACAATGGCTTCGCAAGGTTGCGTAACAGCTGAGATCATTTATAGCAATGCATACGCGCATCAGGTACTCACTTGGCCACAGCCATCCTTGCTGTGTACCTATATAAGCTCCACCTGAAAAGCCCTTGTGACTGCATTATGGCTGTGTCAGCTGGGTCAGCCACAAGAGAATACAGCATGGCTGCCGCATGGCTGCTGTGCCAAGGACAGAATAAACATGTCTGCAGTTCCTACGCAGAGAAGGCAAAGGCACCCCACTCCAGTGCTCCTGCCTGGAAAATCCCATGGATGGAGGAGCCTGGTGGGCTGCAGTCCATGGGGTCGCTAAGAGTCGGACACGACTGAGCGACTTCAGTTTCACTTTTCACTTTCATGCATTGGAGAAGGAAATGGCAACCCACTCCAGTGTTCTTGCCTGGAGAATCCCAGGGCCAGCGGAGCCTGGTGGGCTGCCATCTATGGGGCCACACAGAGTTGGACACGACTGAAGTGACTTAGCAGCAGCAGCAGTTCCTATGACTTCCCTGAGTTTTCTTCTAACTTCCCCACTCGCTCCTTGCCTGCCTGGCCTGGGTTCGGTGAACAGCGTGCACAATGGGAACAGCGAGACACTCTCCCACCTCACAGGTGAGAAGACTGAGGCTCGGCAGACAGAGGGGCTGCCGGGATTTCTAAAGTGCCAGCCACAGGACTTGGTGCTCCTCTGGGGTCTGACAAGTGTTACTCCAGAGCCCCGTCCTCCCTGCATTATACTTTGAGAATGGAGTATGATTTGTTGGTGTGTTGGTTGGTTGTTTTTTGTTTCTAACCAAATTTGAGGATTCTGAATATGACTTCAGAAGAGACTAGAGCGGGCTGGAATGCTGGTCCCAGACATAATACCTTCCACTCACTCCTCATCGTGGTCAGGCCCCAGCACAGTCAGACCCGGGTCACCTGACCTAACTGGGCCAGTACTCTTGACAGTTCCTCCTTGTTGTATTAGAATCCAGGTGAATTAAAGAGTTCTGCTCACCCCTTGGATCACAGCACAGCTTTGGCCCCAGAGGTCCCTTCCTCCGCCAGGGGCCCTTTGTAGACAAGATGTGTTAACTCCACCAGCAGCGAAGCTAACCATCCCTGGGTATGGGAACTGTCGGTGCCCGGCATCTTGGCATGCAACTGGATCCATCCTGCCCACAGGACTTCACCCTTCTCCTTCCTGAACCACAGGGACCTGGAACATAGAGACTAACAGGGTCTGCTCTCCATGAGGACAGAAGAGTGCAGGAGGGTGCTTAGAGGAAAGCAAGGACAGAGAACTGGAGGAAGTGATCTGGTAGGGAAAAGGAGACCTCAGATGGGCTAGAAGGCAGAATTCAACTTTCCTGAGCACCTGCTATGTGCCTGGCATTTATACACACCCTTCATCTAAGCTTCATCATCTTGGTGGGCAGATGTCATCAATATCGTTGTGTGATTATACCCATTTTGCAGATGAGGAAATCAAGGCCTGCTGAAGGTAACACAGTTTGGCCATGGTGGGGCAGGAATTCAAACCCAGGCCCCTGGTGACCTCTAAGTCCATCTATTTTCCAACCACTGTCTAGGTTTACTCTTTATTGTATGAGGGACCCCCAGCGCTCCTCCACCTCCATTGCCTACCTCCCCCAAAGCCACCAGGCAGGTCTCTGAGAAAGGGAAACTTCAGTAAATCTCAGCCTTCAACCAGGAGGGTCCGAGACCATCCTCCGGGAGGAGCCAGCATTTCCCAGCAGAATAAATCACTGGCCTCTTAGTCACCACAGTTGTAGACACTGCCTTCCTTCCCCAGGAAGTTTGTAAATCAAACCTTAGACCTGGATTTGCAGAGTCTGCTGGGGGGATGAGTGAGGCAGGAAGCAGGGGGAGGGTTACTGGGAGAAGAACAGCACCCAAGCCAAGTCCTGGGGGCTTTCATGGGGGGCACGGCGTGGTGCTGAGGGGCCACTGCTCCCACCTGGGCCCCCAGGGATCGTCCTGATGTTCCTGGGGCGCTTGCCAGCCCTGACCTTCTGTGGGTCCCTGACCTGGTGTCTGCGTGTCTGGGGGCAGCTGGAGCAAAGGGTCTGGGGCTCAGGGAGGGAGGTTGGAGAGGGGGCTTGGGAGGGGGCAGCAGCTCTGAGCTGAGTTCTGGGTGGAGATGTTTGACGGAAAGAGGGGCTGATGGTCACAGAGGACAGGCCAGGGGAGGTGGTACCTAGCAGGACCCTGGGCCAGGGCAGCTGGGAGGAAGTCAGAGGGGCAGGACTCAGCACCCTGGGCTGGGAATCAGGGCCTGGCTCAGTTCTGGTGCTGCTGATGGCTGTGTGACCTTGGGCAAGTCACTTGGCCTCTCTGGGCCTCAGCTGCCTCATCTGCAAAGTGAAGGTGATTATTCCTGCCTTGGATGTGGGAGGAGAACTCAAGGAGGTCAAGGAGCAAAAAGCCAGTAGGTAGGGGCCATCCTGAACACACCAGGTGTAGTGCCTGGCTCTGCTCCACCTGCCTCTGCTCTAGCCTCCTGGTGATTGGCCAGGCTCTGATGTCCCCGCCCCTGGCAGCCCAGCTGATTGGAGGAGGTTGGGACTTTATGCAAATAAGTCTGCTTCCCACTCCCTTTCTCCTCCCCTCACCAAGGCCACTGCCACTGGGCTTCACACATCTGACCCCAGAAATGACTAGAGCCTGGTAAAAGGTGATTCATTGTTTAAATGCAGGCTAGCTCTGGCCCTCTCTCTCCAAGATCCATGCTGCTCGCCCAGTCCTAAACTGACCTTCCCCTTCCTAATCCCTGCCCCCCCCCCACCAGCTGTGTGACTTTGGCCAAGCACGTCACCTCTCTAAGCCTCAGACTCCTCCCCTGTTAAATGAGATGAGAAGGCCTACCTCTTGGCATTCTCATCCCCACACATTATTACTTACACATTCTTGTAGTCCTTAAACAAACATTTCTTTGTCTCCTGTGTGCCAGCTTCTGGTCTGGGCATTGAGAATACAGAGATGGACAGTGGTGAAGCCTCTGCTCTCTCAAGCTTCCATCATGGTGGGGTTGTTGGGTGGCTGCAGCGAGGAGCTGGTGGGGACAGTGTTTGCAGGTGGCCAGGAGCCAAGGCAATGCAGGGTAAGTCAGTGCCACACAGTGAGGTCACTCCCTAGAGTCGGAGTCCGGGCTTGTGCTAAGGAGACACTGTGCTGTGCCGTGCTTAGTCGCTCAGTCGTGTCCGACTCTTTGTGACCCCACGGACTGCAGCCCGCCAGGCTCCTCTGTCCATGGGGATTCTCCGGGCAAGAATACTGGAGTCAGTTGCCATGCTTTTCTCCAGGGGATCTTTCTGACCCAGGAATGGATCCAGGGTCTCCTGCATTGCAGGCGGATTCTTTACCAGCTGAACTACCAGGGAAGCCCAAGGAGACACTAGCTCCACACTATTTGGACTTCCAGGTCCCAGGACAAGCCTCAGTTCGTAGTGGAGGTTGAGCCCTCCAGGGCCCCCTTGACTCTTCAGGCCCACCCAAGGGCCCACAGGCTCTCCAGGCGAGAGTCACCGGGTCATGTGCACCCCCCTCGGATGAGTAGCTGGTGGTTTCCTCTTTCTGAGCTCACTGTCCTCCCCTTTCCAGGTTCAGAATCTTCATCCAGAAGAATCACCTTGAGACAGAGTTGGAGCGGGGAAGTGGGGAGCTGGGTCTCGTTATCGGTCCACTCTGCCTGCTCGTGGCCCCGAAGCTGACTCGTGGGCAGAAACTTCCCCCACCAGAGCTGATAACAGAATTTTTAATTATAACTATCACCTGAAAAACTGGGACCTGCCACAGATAATTAAAATGAGATTTGGCTCCTCCTTGCCCATCTCTTCTCTCAGCCTTAAAACTGATGGTGAATTTCACATCACACCTGGAAATAAGAGTTACGAACAAGGACGTTGTTGAAGAAAGGAGGCTGTGGGGCAAATGTGGATGTGGACACGCACCTCGGGGGGCTGGGGGAACATGTGCGTGCATGTGTGCATATGAGGCTGCATGAGCTTGCGTGTACAATGGTGAGTGTGCGTGTGCAGTGGTTGGGCAGAGGGGGACGGGAGGGAGGCAGGGCCTTGTCAGGGGCAGGCCACAGGAGGTGGGGATGGTGACAGATGATGCCGTGGGGGTACTGGGGAGCGGGCTCCAGGCACAGATCTGCCCCTGGGGACGATGGCCGGGACCCTAGAGGCCAGCAGGGCCCCTGCTTCCTCGTTGTTAATTTCCCTTCCCAAAGCCTTTTTTCTCACTGGCAAATTACGCACAGACTCGGCCCACCCTGGGTCCCAACCAGCTTGGTGGGAGGGCTGGACAGCAATGTCCAAGGCCCGGGGCGGCGGTGGAGGGGGCGGGGCACAGTGCTGCAGGGAGTCCCCAGCATCGTGGCAGCCTCAGAGCTTGTTCTAAGGAGACGCTAGCTCGCTGGAGAACAGAGCCCCACGTTTAGAAGCCCGCTGTCGGCTGGGGGAGCCTAGTCCTCCCTGGACAGGAGCCTCTGGGAGAGACCAGGAACTCCCAAGGAGACAGGGTCCCTGCAAACTCACAGAAACGTGAGCTCAAGATGTCCCAACAGAGACCCCCAGTTAGGTGGCCCCTCTCACAGGTGGGACCCCGTCCCTGAGGCAGAGGGGCAGCTGGGGGCGATGGGGGCTACCCTCCCAGATGAGTGCACCCTGGATCAGCGCTGCCAAGACCACCCTCTCCTGGGAGACCAGACCCCTCAGGACCCTCCCCTGACCTGGCGGTGGGAGAAGGGAGCCTCACTGAGCTCCTGTGTCATCACAGACGGGCCCTGCCCCTCTCTGGACTGGGCACAGTGTTGCTAATGCTGCCTCCGCCTCCAAGCTGGACTCCTCTCCTCTCTCGCCTCCCCGCCCCCTTGCCTCCCTCTCCCTTCTTCTTGATCCTGCAGTTGCAGAAACATAAACTTGGCTAATTTCTTGGTTCCGTAAATCGCCCAATGGGGAGGCCAGGTAGGCGGCCCCCGCTCCACTCCATCACCCACCCTAATGCATCGTCTGACACTTTCAATTTATTTTTCTATTCCTTTGCCATCAGAAATGACGATTAAATTTCCAGCGTAAATACCGCTTTACCAAACTGAATTAATCACAGGAGAGGAGGAGCAGACAGGCCAGCAGCGCTGTCAGAGCACCGCAGGCATCAACCCTTCCCCCGACTGAGGCCACACCCGGAGGGCGGGGTCCGAGCCTCCCCGGGGTCACCTGACCCAGACCCCTTTGCCCTCTTGCAGCCGCTCTCCCCTGGGGGTCTGGGAGGAGAGTCTTGCCCAAGGTCACCCTCCCCGTCAGGACAGGGAGAGTCAAGACACTAGTCCCTCTTCCCCATGTCTGACTCCTTCCTGACGCACCTCCAGCCCCTCGGGGACTCCTGCGGGGTCGGAGAGGAGGCTGGCACTCCATGGCCAAGAGAGGGACAGACGACTTATGCTGGGTTTTGGCATTTTTCAAGCCTGGGTTCTTGCTCCTGAGGGATGATGGATGAGGATGACCCCCCCTCCTTGACCCCAGAGCCTGGGCTGACAGGCGTCCTGGGGGGATCGGGACAGGGGGACAGCTTGCCGTCCCCTCGCCCACTACCATTGCCATTGCCTGCCCCAGCCATGGCCACTCTTACCAATCCAACCATGCATTTGACGTGGCTCCCCTCTTTGTCTCCCGCTCCCAACCTCACTCAGCCCAGTCCTCCCTTCCTGTGACCTCCACAGCCTCCTCACTGGTCTCCCCACCCCCACGCTTGCCCCACCCACTCCCCATCCATCTGCAGAGGCATCAGTCCAAAATACTGACTGGCCACACTTACCTGCTCTCAGGTCAGTTCCCCTCCCTTCCTGGCCACTAGGACTAGGGTGACCTGGCTTCTAAAAGCCCTCTGACCCCCTTTCTGGCTTAGGTACTTCAGGCTTCAGGGTTTTTTGTTTTTTGTTTTTTAACCTAAACCTCCCTCCTCAGAGAACCTTCTCTGATCACCGTCCCCCATTCCAAATTAGTTTCTTCCTCCTAAGATTCTCTCTCAAATCTATTTCCTCTCCTTCAGAGCTTAACACAAGTTAGAATTACACACTAATTTGTGGGTTTGTTTAATAGAATTCTCAGGGGAGGAACTTTGCATGACGGCTCGATGCTGCTATAGCCTTTAGAACGTGCCCCGGAGGCAGTGGAGGCTTTGTAGTGAATGAATGAGTGAATGGCTGAGTGAAGGGATAACAAACCTCTCATGTGCCCACTGTGTGCCAGACTGCGGCTGGACCCTGCAGCTGGAGTAATGAGGCGGACATGCTAGCTGGGCTCTGAAGGTTGAGTAAGAGTTTGCTGGGGTTCTAAGAAGCCCACCTGTTTCTGGATGGACCCTTCCCAGTCACCCTGAAAGGAAGCCCTTTCCCCTTTGAAACTGATTAATTTAGTAGTTCAGTTCAGTGAGTATATCAGATCCCAGACCTCAGGGTCAGATCAACCTGGGTTGAATCCTGATTCTGCTCTTGGCACTGTGTGACCTTGGGCAGATCACTCAGACTCTCCGAACCTCTACCTCCCACTCTGTGGACAGACGACCCTTTCATCGATGTTCAAAATCCCATCCACCGTGAGAGAGGTGGACATGCCATGGTGCCTCCCGTCCACGTGGGGGACAGACCCAGGCACAGCCAGTCAACCAGCTGGAAGTTCCAGATTAGTCCAGGCAGCTGGGAAGCGGGTGCTGAATGTAGGCTCCAGGATCCCAGTCCAAGGCAAGGAGAAAGGGAGGCTTCCTGGAGGAGGCAGGCAGCCAGAGCTCCCTGCAGCTTACTCCTGTGACTGTGTGTGAGTTTTCCCCCTCTGTTCTCCCTCTCCCAGAGTCCCTGCTGTTCCCGTTGTCTCCCCTCAGTCTCCCTCCACCCTGACAGGAGACCTGAGGGACTCAATCCGGTTCCAAGGGCTGCGTCTCTGCCCTGCCATCAGACCCTGGGAACCCCCAATAAACACCCACCTACACGCCTCCGGGAACCGATTCCCTCCAGTTTGGCAGTGCACAGGCCAGATGCTTGCTGCTGCGTCTCTCTATATACATGCATGTATGTGCACACACACACACACAGTCATGCACACCCAGCATAGGCAGCAGCAAGGAGGAAAAGCTGGAGCTGGGGATTAACGGAGCCTCCTGCAGGCAAGAGCTTTTGTGCAGCAGCCTCGAAAGCAGCTGGGCTCCTGCAGGCACTTCCCCACCGCACGCCCAGTTCCAGGCCCTGTCTCAGTCATTCATCAATCCACCACCACATCCTACAGATCTTTATTAGATGCCTACCATGCGCCATGCTTTGTGGAAGGGGTGAAGGCAGCATGGTGAGCAGGGCCAAGCCCTGGCCCTCAGTTTACTCCTCCATGAAATGGGGCATCACCTGGATAGTCCAAGGACCTCTCCAGTCAGCCCCAATCCTCTCACCTAGAATTACTCTCTGAGGCCAGGCCGAGGTGTGGCCAGCTGAACCAAAGCCTGGGCAGAGGGTTGAGAAGAGGTTGCAGAGTGGCCAGTGGCTGGAGGGACAAAGAGGAGGATGTGGTTCCTGAGCCAGTTTCATCCCACAGACAATGAGAGTTTCCAGAGAAGACAGACCCCATCTTTTCTCCTCAGCCCAGTGACCTCTGCTCTGACCTCATCCTCCTCTGGGAGCCCCAGGCTGGGGAGGAGCCCTGGGCCCTGACATGGACTTGGAACCTGACCCCCATCTGAGTGGGGAGCCCCCTTTACACCTCTGTGCTCAGAGGGAGAAGCTGAGAACAGAGAGGGAAGCAGCTTGCCTGAGATCACACAGCAAATTAGGGATTAGTTCCCACTAATGTGTGTGCCTCTGCTGAAGAAACATAGAATAATTATAATAATAACCAGTGCTGGGCACCCACCGCGCATGCCAGCACCTGCTGAGCACTTTATAGGTGAGACTGCATTTCACCTTCACATTGCCCCCCTGCCCTGGGTGGAGGTATGACTGGCCCCATTTTACAGATGAGGAAACTGAGGTGCAAAGAGAGAAGAGGCTGGTCCAAGATCACTCCCACCGGTGCCCCCTTTCACCACCCCCATCCCTAGTGGGCATTTCTGCACTCTGGGTGGTTATTTATCCCTGTCTGCCCTCCCTGCTTGTCTCTGATGTCCATAGCTGGATCTGTTTCACTCCCCACTCCCCTCAGCAGGTGCCCATCATGTAACAGGGGCTCAAAAAAGATTTGTGACGGAGAAGTAAAGTGAGAACTTAAGGAAACCAGGTCTCCCAGAGGAACTGTGCCCCCTTGACCCCGGCACATTGGGAAGACTTCAACTCCTGGCTCTTGTAGGCACCACCTCCCACGCCCTGCTGAGACAGGCTGACTCGGAAGGGGTTAACAGCCCAAGTCTTAGGATTGGTTGACTGGGTCCTGTAATTAAGCCCTGGCTGCCGGCAGAGGGGTGGCCTTGCACTCTGGTGAGAGTCAAAGTCAGCCCCTTCTCCCCCTCCTGGAGCACTGAGCCCTGGTTCAAAGCACCCCCACATCCCTTTCCCCCCACCCCACCCCCACCTCCTTTCATCTTCAAAGCAGCCCTGGAGTTGGAGTGTGCTCCTGATTATTCCTGAAAAGGAGGCCCCGCGGGGGAGGCGACAGGCACCCATCAGCGGTGGACCTGGGACCTGCAGCCCCTCCTCTGATTCACCTGTGTCCTTCCTCCTCCTCCCCACCTCTGTGGGTGGTTGGACACCATGCTCTGGCTTTCAAAGTCCCTGAGCATTTCCTGCCCTCTGGCCACCCTGCAGGGCACTCTGCCTGCCTACCAGCCTGGGGGCATCAGTACAGGACCCTCCAGGAGACAGAAACCACAAGTGAACAGGGAAAGTGTTAGCCACTCAGTCATGTCCAACTCTGCAACCATGGAATGTAGCCTGCCAGGCTCCTCTGTCCATAGGATTCTCCAGGCAAGAATACTGGAGTGGGTTGCCATTCCCTTCTCAGGGGGATCTCCCCAACCCGGGTCTCCCACATTGCAGGCAAATTCTTCTCCATCTGAGCCACTAGGGAAGCCCAAACAGGGAAAGTTCAACACAAATAATTTTCATTGCAACCGTGGATCAGAGTAACAGGGGATTGGCTAGTAGGAAGTAAAAAGAATGCTATCGGTGCTATCAAATCCAGAAATGCAAATATACGAGGCAGCCACTGCCTCTAGGGCTGAGACAGGGTGCCAAGGAAGAGCCCAGACCCTGAAGGAGACGGCAGAGCTGTAGCTCACTTACTGGCAGGGAAGTCCCTGTGATGCCACACAGGTGGCATCTGCCCTCCAGAAGTTCCAGAAATCCATTCTTTAAGGATGCCAAGGACTGCTGTTTCTAGCGAGCTGACTCGCTGGATGCATCTGCTATGAAATCACCTTTGGAAGCTATTGGGAGAAACCTCCAGCCACTGGGACCTCCACCAATAGCTACTTGACCCTGGGCTTTTTACCTCCCCCGCTGGGCCTCTTTTTCAGGAATAAACAGCAGTGCTCCAATTCCAGGGCTGCTTTGAAGATGAAAGGAGGCGGGGGAAGGGATGTGTGTGGGGGGGGTGCTTTGAACTAGTCCTCAGTTCTCAGGGAAGGGAGGGGATTGACTTTGACTCTCCCCAGAGTGCAAGGCCACCCCTCTGCCAGCAGCCCACTCTGCTCTCCCTCTTGCAGGGCTTAATTACAAGACCCAGTGTGTACTGCAGGGTCAGGCCACAGGGAAGCCAGTTGCGCTGCAGGAGCAGGATGCTGGAGAAGTCTCACGAATCACGAGATTCTTTCTGTTAAAACATCCATGTGCCCTACAGGACCTGGGTGCTGGGGAAGCCAGTGTTCCTGCAACAGCCTACTGAGCCAGAGTGTGCACCAGACCGCGGATGGACGTCTCTCCACTGCCCTCTACTGACAATGTTTAGCATGGAAAGTTAAGCTGGAAAAGGAAAAAGCTGCAAAGTGATGCCCATTTGCATCCCCACAAATCAGGCAGCAAAGAGTAAATTGAAGCTGAGATGCAGTAACTCTGAAACCGGCATGGTCCACATCTTCGGCTAGTCATGTGTACTCATAAGTACACGTGTACACATGTTTGAATTCCCATTCAACAGCAAAGGAACTCTATCTCCAGCCTACAAAAGGCAGCTATGTATCTTTTAAGTGAACCAGATTTTTCTCTAAAACAAGGAGACCCACAGTCTTAAGACACATTGCATCCATTGCTAGCTATAACTTACTCCTCTGATTCAGACACACTTTGCTGACTGTTCTGTTACCAAAGACTAAATTTCTGAGTTAACTTGCAACCCCTTGTATATAAAATTAAAATGAGAAAAAATAGAAGAAAGGGATGAGCATCCATAGGTAAAACAGGTATGTGGGAAGCAAATTGTGAAAATATGCAAAGCTACTACCGTCATGATTTTTCAACCTGGTCTTGAGGCCATAGTTGGTACTGTGGCTTCCTTCTTCCTCACTCATTCTATAGCCCCCTAATCACCCCCCTCCTCATCCAAATGCTCAAATGATCAGGGCTCTTCACCTGGTGGTGTGACAAAACCTTCACTGCTGAGTAGCCTGAGTCCTCAGTCATCCTGCCTTTGTTGGGATGGGAGAGGGATGCGTTAGTTTTCCATTATCCTTCCCAATGGGACCTGAAGGGACTAAGGGATGACTTGCAGAAACCCCTGACCCAGATTCTCCTCCCCATTTTTCCCCCAGTGTAGTAGCAGCCCAGTTTCCCTTTGGCAATTGAGATCAATCATTCCAGAAAGCAGATTAACCTCTCCCTTGACTGTTGGTTCAGCAGCATTAAGTCCAAAATGGCCAGGTGGCAGTCTCATCCTCCAGATCCATTGATGTGTCCCCCAGTGGAAGCCATATTCCCTTAGTACAGAGTTGCCAGGATGGGACCAAACTCCGAGTTCTTCGGTATAATAGTGATGGGAGCCACTCCTCCCACCTTGTCTCCTAAAGTCCAGGCTTGCTGGTTCCCCCGCAGCCAGGAGGAGCCGCCAGGGAGCCAGCACCAGATAATGGTCTTAGATTCAAAGCATAGTCTGCATCCCATCAGAAAGAACCCCATCTTTTCAGGGCATTGTCTCCTGATTGGCTCCACAACTGAGCCTCCAGTAGCCATTCCATCTTTCAGTTAGGCAGGCCACTTCCAGGCACGTGGTAAAACCAGTTAACTACACAGACACGAGCCAATGGCTGGGCTTTCCTTATATATCATGAGCTCCCTGATCAGAAGCAGCCCCGTGAGGAATGCTGTGGTGGTAGCTAAGGCATTTTGGAGCTAATGGATGATGTTGCAGGAAACACAAATCCAGACCCAGAACATGCATTTATTCCCGCAAGGGTGAATCTCTTCCCCTCCATGCTGAAGAGGTCCAGTGCCGCCAACCGGCCACCAGGTGGCTGGCAGGTCCCGCTGGGAATCAGTGCCACGTTGGCGCCTCAGTGCTGGTCTCTGCTGTTAGCGGATTAGGCTCTTATCAGTTCTGCTTTGATGACAGACAGTCCCAGCCAACTCCATAGCTGCTTGTTCAAGTGCCCATAGAGCAAGCACTGGGGTGGCCGCGGGAAAGGAGGCTGTGTGCAAAGTTTCTTTTTTGCCACCTGATTATTTGGGATCTCATCTACAGTGGATTCCCTCTGGTGAACGTTCACTTGGGACACAAATATCTTCAGCGATAAGAACCATCTGAGATGTCTAGCCACAAACATCTTCCCCAGACTATCTCATCACTGGTCTTCAATCCTATTCCTTCCAAGTCCCTGACCATCTGCCAAACCACTGGCCATGCAAATGAATCTATGGCTTTCCCCTACTCTAGAGACAGTGGACTTTCAGATATACCACTCCAAATTCTGCGCCCTAGAAGGATTTTGGTTCACCGCTGTCTTTCAGGGTCAAACCCCACATGGGGCAGAAGTGAGGTAGCCATCTACTTCCTGGTGGTACCAGCCCACTGTGCAGACACACCTATAAAGCAGGCTCAATCCTCTCTCCGTCAGTCGGCTGGTCACACGGAAGCCCCAGGAGGCCATCTGCAGGGACCAAGGGAAGGAAGTGATGTGGCAGGAGCTGGTTTTGAAGGAATCTGAGCTGCCTGCCCATGTGACTTGCTGGCATGATCCAGATTCTTCTGAGCTCATCACCTATCCCTCTTCCACATGAAAGATTGTGCACTCCCAACCTTACAGGCAAAAAATACCCAGGTGGCCAATCAGAAAATGGGCCAAAGAACTAAACAGACATTTCTCCAAAGAAGACATATAGGTGGCTAACAAACATGAAAAGATGCTCCACATCACTCATTATCAGAGAAACGCAAATCAAAACCACAATGAGGCACCATCTCACGCCGGTCAGAATAGCTGCGATCAAAAAAGTCTATAAACAGTAAGTGCTGGAGAGGGTGCAGAGAAAAAGGAACCCTCTTACACTGTTGGTGGGAATGTAAACTAGTACAGCCACTATGGAGAACAGTGTGGAGATTCCTTAAAAAACTGGAAATAGAACTGCCTTATGACCCAGCTTTATTGACTATGCCAAAGCCTTTGACTGTGTGGATCACAATAAACTGTGGAAAATTCTGAAAGAGATGGGAATACCAGACCACCTGACCTGCCTCTTGAGAAATCTGTATGCAGGTCAGGAAGCAACAGTTAGAACTGGACATGGAACAACAGACTGGTTCCAAATAGGAAAAGGAGTACGTCAAGGCTGTATATTGTCACCCTGCTTATTTAACTTNGGTCCGTTTAGTCAAGGCTATGGTTTTTCCTGTGGTCATGAATGGATGTGAGAGTTGGACTGTGAAGAAGGCAGAGCGCCGAAGAATTGATGCTTTTGAAGTGTGGTGTTGGATAAGACTCTTGAGAGTCCCTTGGACTGCAAGGAAATCCAACCAGTCTATTCTGAAGGAGATCAGCTCTGGGATTTCTTTGGAAGAAATGATGCTGAAGCTGAAACTCTAGTACTTTGGCCACCTCATGTGAAGTGTTGAGTCATTGGAAAAGATTCTGATGCTGGGAGGGATTGGGGGCAGGAGGAGAAGGGGACGGCCCAGGATGAGATGGCTGGATGGCATCACGGACACGACGGACGTGAGTCTGAGTGAACTCCAGGAGATGGTGATGGACAGGGAGACCTGGCGTGCTGCGATTCATGGGGTTGCAAAGAGTCAGACACGACTGAGCGACTGAACTGAACTGAACTATGACCCAGCAATCCCACTGCTGGGCATACACACCGAGGAAACCAGAACTGAAAGAGACACGTGTACCCCAATGTTGATCACAGCACTGCTTACAATAGCCAGGACATGGAAGCAACCTAGATGTCCATCGGCAGACAAATGGATAAGAAAGCTGTGCTACATACACACAATGGAATAATATTCAGCTATTAAAAAGAATGCATTTGAATCAGTTCTAATGAGGTGGATGAAACTGGAGCCTATTATACAGAGTGAAGTAAGTCAGAAAGAAAAACACCAATACAGTATACTAACACATATATATGGAATTTAGAAAGATGGTAATGATGACCTTATATGTGAGACACCAAAAGAGACACAGATGTAAAGAACAGTCTTTTGAACTCTGTGGGAAAAGGTGAGGGTGGGATGATTAGAGAGAATTGCATTGAAACATGTATATTATCATTTGTGGAGTAGATCGCCAGTCCAGGTTCGATGCATGAGACAGGGTGCTCGGGGTTGGTGCACTGGGATGACCCTGAGGGATGGGATGGGGAGGGAGGTGGGAAGGGGGTTCAGGATGGGGAACACATGTACACCTGTGGCAGATTCATGTCAATGTATGGCAAAAACCACTACGATGTTGTAAAGTAATTAGCCTCCAATTAAAATAAATAAATTAATTAAAAAAAAAAAAAGAAAGTACCAGGTCATGATGGAAGCTCGGGCTATGCGATCACCTGATGTCCCCTAGTTAAATATTTAGTTTCTACCACGATCTCCTAGCAAGCCAGGAGCCATTCTCAAAAGGAGTGCAGTCATCGGCAGCGGAGAGCTGAGATTAGCTCTGAAATCCTGCAGATCTGAACTGGAATTCCCCTGCCCATGCTGCCCAAAGGCTCCATACTGCCCCATCTTGTCCACAGACATTTCGAGTGCCCTTCGATCTGCTGGGTCATGGCTCCTCACGGCAGAGCTGTTTGCACTGCAGGCTGAAGCTGCTGCAGAACCGTCTCGGTTTCTGCCACAAACCGGCAGATGCTGGGGTGGCAGGCCTCCAAATCTAGTTTGTCTGGCACCTCCTACTAGGGCATCTAAAGTACCTGCTACTTCCTGCTCCCCAGAGCCAATCAGCACAATGTCCTCAACGTAGGGGCTGGGGTGTCATTTGGTGGAGACAGTCGGTTCTCTGCAGACTGACTCTGACCCACCAAGGGACTGACTCCTCAGCCTGAGCACCTGGTCCCAGACCCCAGCGGCACCCTCTCTTGCAGGCCTGCGAGATCACAGAAGAGAGCTTCACCTGACAAAGACTTCAGAGGGGAGGTGCGAACTCAGAGCCCAGTCCCTTCACGCCACAGTTTTTCATTAATTCGCTCACTTGCCCATCCACGTGTCCTCCCATCCCCACACCCCCAGCATTTGGTGAGCAGCTACTATGAACCTGGCATGGGCTGCAGAAGCAGGCACAAGAGACCCCGGCCCTGCCTCACTGCCCCACGCGGTCAGGGGGAGAGGGGCGGACACCCCCATGACTCACCCAGTTCATGATGGGCTGATGGTCATGGCAACGCCGACAGGAGGGGAGACCAGTGGGCAGCACGGGGACCCAGAACAACGCGGCGCTGCAGGGGGGTCAGGAGGAGCTCAGGGGAGGTGGCGTCCCAGCTGAGACTTGAAGTGCAGGAGCTGCCCTGTCCAGGCACCCCCTTCCCTCTGGGAGTGTCCCAGTGGGATGATAAATCATGTGGTCACCTTAATCAATAGGGTTAAACAGTCTCCTGGGCCTGGCACACAGTAGGCACTCGGCACACAAGAGCCATGAGATCATGATCACGGTTTACTTCAGTTGTTATTATTATCTGAAGACACCTCCTGCTCTGAGGTCTCAGAAACCATCAACAAAGGGTGTGGGGTGAGCACTGCTTTCCCTGGATGAAGCTGCTCCTCTGGGGCCATGGAGATGCCCCCGAGCTCCTACAGCTGGGGATTGCACCCAGGCACGGGGTCAATCCCTCTCCATCCCCTATCCTTGCAAAGGAGGCAGGTGGCTCCTGCTGACAGGCTGTAGTGCCAGGAATCTGGGGAAGGTTTAATTAATTATGACAATTGACACCTTTGCCAGATGTCCGCCATGAGACTCCGGCTCTGATGATAAAAGGTTCGGGTAATTCTGTTTGAGCAGCACTTTGCAAGCAGTATGTTTTTCATTTGGGTCACCAGGAAACGTGGTTTATTTTGCAAGACACTGCCCAGGGAGGGCCGGCTGGCACTTGGCCCTACTTACTCCCGTCCTGGCAGATCTCAAAGTGTGCCAGAGCTGGGCAATGGCTATGTTGTCCCTGGGGCTGACCTCAGGGAGGGGGACCTGTGCCCAGGGGATAGGGAGGGTATTTACAGAGAGCAGGGAGAGCAGAGGTTTATTGGGAACAGATTCTTGAGGGCGGTCTCAAGGTGACTGGTCTGCCTTCCTTTAAACGTCACACCATCCCCCCCAGGGAGGGTCAGCATTACTTCTGATTTCTTAGATCAGGAAACTGGGGTTCAGAGGGACAGTGATTTGCCCTGGATCACCCATGCTCCCCTCACCCTCAGCCATCAGCTGCCTAAACTCTGTCCCGTGCAGTGTCTTCCAATTTCAGCCCAAGACCCAAGAAGACACCTCAAGGGCCCCAAAGTGTGGTGGGCAGCCTCCTGAGTAGGGGAGGGGCTTATTAACATGCAGATCCCAGGACTCTCCCCAGACTCAGGCACCAGAACCTCTGGGAAGGGGTGAGGCTGGGGAATATGTATTCAACCATCTCCCTGGTTCAGATGGTAAAGCATCTGCCTACAATGCAGGAGACTCGGGTTCGTTCCCTGGGTGGGAAAGATCCTCTGGAGAAGGAAATGGCAACCCACTCCAGTACTCTTGCCTGGAAAATCCCATGGATGGAGGAGCCTTGTAGGCTATAGTCCATGGGGTCACAGAGTCGGACACGACTTCACTTTCGCTTTCACTGGATAAGTGTGCTGCCCTCCAGCTGCTGGGAACCACTGTCCCAGTTAGTTCACTCCCTTCCCATCTCCCCTGCTGCTGCGCCAGTCCTCCCATTGTGCCAGCTGTGCTGACCTCTGCCCGTGGCCACCATGCCCTCCTCCCAGCAGCCCTGCAGCAGGAACCACCACTGCCCTTCTCCGGGGTGTCAAGTGAGGCTCAGAGGGGGAATGATTGACCAGTCTCTGCTCTCAGCTCCAGCCCCACCCCCAGTCCTCTCCCTACTTCCCAGTCCCTGGAGAATCCTGGGTGGGGAGGACCCTGCTGACTCACTCACACCAGCTCCCCACGAGGGACTCAGCTTCAGAGTACTGTGGCCCAGGAAGAAATCCTGGGTGTTTGTGACTCTGCCACCCCTATGGTGCTCCACCACCCCGTCTACAGCTCCTCCTCTATCCACGCCCAGCCTCGATCCGGCCACAGGACCTGCATGCCTGCAGATCCAATGGAGCCCCACTCGGGCAGGGCAGGAGCCTCAGCTTTATTCTCTCCCATTATAGTCCCCACACCTCACCTTAGGGTGCTGGTTCATGGTTCAGTGAGAGACAACACTACTGTCTGTATTTGCTTCCTAACTTTGCAACACCAGGAGATTGGGGGTTGATGGAAAGTTCTGGAACCCTTGAGTTCAAGGTCCCTGGAAGCTGACCTGTGCTAGGCACACAGACACCATCTGCATCACCCCACTGAAACTTTGACATAGCCACGCAAAGGTGTGTGACTCCCCCATGTCCTGGATGAGGATGCTGAGACCTGGAGGGGTCTGCATCTCACCTACAACTCACAAGTGCACACTGGGGACAGAGCTGGCAGTGGACCCTGAGCCCTGTCCCCCCAACTCCCAACCCCTGCCCACAGCACTGCCCTCCCTCTGGCACCTCCCAATCTGCCCGGCCCCGGGCCTCCAGAAGCCCCTTGGCGGTGATGGTACCCCAGGCTCCACACTCACTGGGAAGAGAGAAATCACAGCCCTGCTCAATGCGTTGTGTCTGCCACCTGGGTTGGGTCAGGGCTGCAAGAAAAGCAGGTAGAATCAGGCCAGATGGAGCTGCTGAATCAGCCCCACGTGCTCTGTCCCGAGCCCCGTCACTTACTCCAAAGACCTTGTTGTGCCTACTCTTCACTCTGTAAATTTCAAAGTGGCCTTTGGCCAAAAGCGATAAAATTCTGACCTAGAAAAGTTAAAAGGCCTTTGAAATTATGAGCCCAGAGCGCTGGCCTGAGGACAAGGTGGCTGAGGCTGCAGAAGGAAAAAGAAGAAAAGTGGAGCTGCAGTTCCGACTCCTTCAGGTCTTCAGTGAAGTCCGTGGGCCCAGACCCCCGATCTGACCTGTGAGTGGAGAGGAAATGAGAATGAGGTGTCAGGGGGCGCCCAGCATGGGGAGGGGTACACACAGGGTCACTCTGCAGCTCCAGCCAGGATGGCTGTGCAGCCAGGAGCTTGGGAGCCCTGCCATGGTCACGGCTCTGAGAAATGCTTCTCCAAGTGTTAGGGCTTGCATCACTGTGGAGTTTATAGCAACGCACTTGAAGGTGTCCAGAGCCTCAAAGACACCAATTCCCCCACACCTGGGCCATCCTGATGACATCACTGGCAGAGCCACCATGTTTTGCCACATCCCACCAAAAAGACCAGTTCCTCACGTGTTGCTCTCTGCTCTGTGTCTTGACTGAAGGGCACCCCTCCTGCCCCAGCAGTGGTCCTGCTCTGCTCATAATGCATCACAGGTAGGAACACCACCGCAGGGCATGCTGATGGGAGCAGCTGTGAGCGCTGGGCAGTCTCCACGTGAGGACTGGCTGGGCATGCTGCTGCTGCTGCTGCTGCTAAGTCGCTTCAGTCGTGTCCGACTTTGTGCGACCCCAGAGACGGCAGCCCACCAGGCTCCGCTGTCAATGGGACTCTCCAGGCAAGAACACTGGAGTGGGTTGCCATTTCCTTCTCCAATGCATGAAAGTGAAAAGTGAAAGTGAAGTCGCTCAGTCGTGTCCAACTCTTCACGACCCCATGGGCTGCAGCCTACCAGGCTCCTCCACCCATGGGATTTTCCAGGCAAGAGTACTGGAGTGGGGTGCCATTGCCTTCTCCGGGCTGGGAATGCTAGGGCGTTCATAAACTGGGAGCAGCCTTCAGCCATGACGCGTGAGGCGTTGGAGGAGACGTTCCAGCTTGCTTGCCCCCCACAAGATGGGATTGTTGTAGAAAAGAGACTGGGGCACGGGAGCATAGTCACATCCAAGTCCCTGGGACGGCCACCAAGTGTGGCTTCTTGACTTCTCACAGGAAAGAATCAAGAGTGAGCCATAGTAGACTGAAAGCAGCTTTATTCAGGGAGGAAATGCACTCCTTAGACAGAGTGTGGCCATCTCAGAAGGCAAGAGAGGCACCAAGGTATGGGGGTTGTCAGTTTTATGGGCCTGGGTGATTTCAGAGGTTAATGAGAGGGAAGAATATTTCAGCTATTTGGGGGAAGGGATGGGGATTCCAGGAAGTGGACCAGCGCCTACCTTTTGACCTTTACATTCATGGCGCTGGTCGGTGTCATGTAGCATGCTGATGTGTGAACACAATACTGAGGCTCAAGGTCCGGTGGAAGACAACTTGTCCGCCATCTTGGACCTAGTTGGTTCCAATCGGTTTATACCATGTCCCTGGGCTACGTCATCCTCATAAAGGTTACGCCCTGCCCTGTTCCTGTCTCCCCTCAGGGGTGCTTGCCATTTCTCCGGGAGAACTTTAAGAGAAGGGTTCTTAGATAAACCATCATGTCTGGGATATTGAGTTTTAAGGAAACTGGCTTAAGGAAGTTAGTGTATGTTGATTCCTCATTTGTTCAGGTCTAGATGTCACAGTACCTGGAAGAAATATTTCAGTTTATGGATAGAGTCGTGGCCAGTTTCTAGCCTAAATAATATGAAAGCAAACTCTCTGCTCTCTGTGTTTCATTATGTGCTGTCTTCCATTGCTTTAGACAGAGGGGAGTTGTCTTTAACTGACTCTCCTCCATCATTTTCACCTAGATATGAAGTGCTTTCTCACCTCTGAACTCTTTCAGTCCCGGTGCCAACCTAGGGGTGTGGTGAGCTGGTGACCCCTTAGAGCAGAGCAGACAACCAAGGAATCCAACGCCTGAGAGTAGAAAAAGATGGCACGGCCATCATCACAAGAGCAGGCAGTGCTCACAGGTTCCCTGCCCCACCTCAGGAGTCTGACATGTGACCCAGTGGGTTTTAGCACGTGCAAGATTTTAGCACGAATGGCAAATGCAAGCACTCATGTTCTGCTCCTACATTCCCATGGCAGACATCACTAATCCATCCCAGCACTCTTTCTCTCTGACCTTGAACTCCATCCCAAACTTCTTTCCAAGGCAACACATCAAGCAGATACAACCATCCAACTGGTACTGTTTTGAGAGATGATCCTGTTTGCTCAGTAAGAATAAGGAAATCTCAGGATACATAAAATGTTGGTGGTAGAGTCAGAGAGTCCTGGGTTTGAATTCTAGCTTATAAATGACTAACCAGGGTAGCACTGGACAAGCATATTTATCACTCTGAGCCTCAACTTTCCCATCAGTAGAATGGGGGTAATTGGCATCCCATAGGGCTGTTGAGAGGATTACATGAGAAAATCCCTGACCCAGCACATGGCACAGGGCAGGTGTTTAACGATAGGATTCAAACTGAAGAGAGGATCTTCTTTGACTAACATGGTGTTTTGTTTCTTGATCACCTGATGACCATCTGGTGGCCACTTCTATCACCAAAGTTGGGAGCCAGGATTCACTGGGGTGTTGGGAAGGTCACTGGGTAGGTGTCAGAGGCCTGCGTCTTGGCCTTGGTCTCCTGTGAACCAGCTGCATGTTCTAGGTTCTAGGGCAGGTCCCCTCCTCCTGGGGGTGGGGGGATGTGGAAGTGGGGGGAGGGGTAGCTGTGGTAGAGGAATGTTGTCCCACCTGGAAAATAGGAGGAGCCTAGATCGCCACTGCTCCCTTCAGACGTTTAATGAATCTTTTTTTGGTTGCGCTGCATGTTCATTGCTGTGCGTGAGGTGCCTCTAGCTGCGGTGGCAGCCGTTACTCTCTGTGGCGCACAGGCTTTCACTGCGGCGCCTTCTCTCGTTGCAGAGCACAGGCTCTAGGCGCATGCGCTCCAGCAGCTGTGGCGCATGCGCTCACTAATCGCAATTCTCAGGCTCTAGAGCACTCTCCGTAGTTGTGGAGCATGGGCTTTAGTTTATTCACAGCACATGGAATCTTCCTGGACCAAGGATCAAACCCATGTCCCCTGCATGGGCAGGCAGACTCCCATCCACTGTTCCACCAGGGAAGTCCTTTTTAAGATGAGCTGCCACTAAATCACCACCCCTACCCCCCTCTACCTTCCCATTTCCTAAACAAATCCTCAAAGGTTGGTCCCATGGAGTTAATGGGAAGAAACCTGCCTCCTAATGTAATGCAAATCTCAGTCCACCTTATTGTGCAAGCAGTTTCAGTCCACTTGTTCTTTCTTGGTGACATAACCTGTCTCCGTCTCCAGTAGAGTCTCTAATCCCTGCAATTTCCATGGTGTTAGTAATTATGAAAAAAAAAAGTCTGAAGCACAGAAATTCTGCACCCTGTCTATGAGATTACATACTTTAATGGAGTTTATTAAATTTATTCTGCAGCTAGTGAGGAGATTAAGCTCACTGTGCAGCTCTAGAGGGCAAAACAAGGACCAATTGGCAGAATCTCCCAGGAAGCAGGTAGGAATTCAAAAGGAAGAAGCACTTTCTGCTATCAGAGCTGGCCAGCATCAGATGAGCCCCATGGGGGCAGAGGACAAGACCAGCAGGGTCCAGAACCTGGTGTGGTCCCTGTGGAGGGTGGTGAAGAGGGGTGGCTGAGGATCATACCTGGGTCCATTTTCCGATTCTCACTTTCCAGGGATTTGGAAGAGTGAGTCAATTTTTCTAAACCTCTGTTTCTCCGTTTCCTCTTCTGTGAGATGATGACCGCCCTGCCTAGCATAGAGCGATGTACAGTGAGTGGGCACACTATTATTTACTAAGAGCTGGGAGGAGGCTCCCTCCTACTCCTAGTGTCCTGGGGAGGATGGTCCTACAGATGCCCCGGCCTTTCCTTCCCACAGAGCTGGGGGAGTTTGAGGAGAGCAGGACCAGCTCATGGGGCCCACCCTTATCACTCTCTTTGGGAGCCTGACTGCCTTTGGAAGCTTGCCATCTGCCCTGCTTTCCCACTGCCAGAGGTTTTATAGCAATGACTCCTGATACCCTGACCCTGAGGAAGCCTATGGGGCCAGTGTTGCCTCCAATAATGGGGTGACCGCTCTCTAATCCTGGGGCCCACAGTAGGGGTCCATAGGCCTGCAGTATGTGTCCCATACTCCAGCAACAGCTTAATCAGTGATAAAGGGGAGACTCCTTCTCTATCTGCCATGCCCTGGATTCTCTGCTGGGTTTAGAATCAGGGAAGCAGATGCTTCCATCAGGCCCCCTAAAGCATTATTATTATCACAAGGGCTGAGAGCTTAAGACACCATTGGCAAGGCAGCTGACATGAGAATTCTGTTTCTAGAACATCCACTCCCCACAAAGGCTGAACCATAACACGTCTTCGTCACTAAGTCCATCCCCAGCACAGTGCCCAACACATAGTAGATGTTCAGTACATAATATTGGGGTCTTTCCTGGTGGCTCCGACAATAAAGAATCTGCCTGCAATGTGGGAGACCTGGGTTCAATCCCTAGGTTGGGAAGATCCCCTGGAGAAGGGGATGGCTACCCACTCCAGTTATCTTGCCTGGAGAATTCCATGGACAGAGGAACCTGGCAGGCTATAGTCCATAGGGTCACAAAGAGTGAGATACGACTGAGTGACTGACACTTTCAAATAATGCTGAGTGAGTTAATTTTAACTACTGTGACACAGATATGCAATCTCTTCCAGAAAATAAAGAACATCCATGCAAAACCCACATTTAACTTAGTGGTGAAACACTGAATGATTTCTGCCCAGGATTAGAAACAAGGCAAGAATATCTGCTCTTCTCACTCCTATGTTCCTAAGGAACATAGTACTAAAATTCACAGCCACTGCAATAAGGTAAGAAAAAGAAATAAAAGACATACAGTTTGAAGAAGAAGAAATAAAACTATCTCTACTTGCAGATGACAGGTTGTCTGTGTAGAAAATTCCAAGGAATCGTCAAAATACTTCCCAGAATTAAGTGTGTTCAGCAAGGCCTCTGTATATACAAAATCAATGCACTGAAACCAATTATATTTCTATAAACTAACTGAACACACAGAAACCAAAATTAAAACACAGTACTACTTAAAGTTGTATCAAAGAAAATGAAGCATTTAGCTATGCACTTAAAAAAATACACCCAGAGTCTGTATGCCGAAAATTATCTTAGTGATAAAAAAATTTTAGAAGACCTAAATAAGTAAATGGAGAAACAGACTGTGCTCATGGGTCAGAATATTCAACATATTAAAGATGTCAACTCTCACCAAACTGATACACAGGTTTAACACAATTGTTAACAAAATCCCAGCAAGGCTTTTTGTAAACATAGGCAAGCTTATTCTAAAATGTATATTAAAAAAAACACAGAACCTAGGACAGCTAAAACAATCTTGACAAGGAAGAAAATGGGAGGAATCACCCTATGCAATGTTAAGATGTACTATACAGCTACATTAATCAAGATACTGAGATTTTGGTAGAAGGATAGACACGTCAGTTCAGTTCAGTTCAGTTGCTCTGCCATGTCCAACTCTTTATGACCCCATGGGCTGCAGCATGCTAGGCTGCCCTGTCCATCACCACTCTCCGAGCTTGCTCAAACTCATGTCCATCGAGTCGGTGATGCCATCCCACCATCTCATCCTCTGTTGTCCCCTTCTCCTCCTGCCTTCAATCTTTCTCAGCATCAGGGTCTTTTCCAATGAGTCAGTTCTTCCCATCAGGTGGCCACATTATCAGAGCTTCAACTTCAGCATCAGTCCTCCAATGAACAGTCAGGACCAATTTCCTTAGAATTGACTGGTTTGATCTCCTTGCAGTCCAAGAGACTCTCAATAGTCTTCTCCAACACCACTGTTCAAAAGCATCAATTCTTCAGCACTCAGCTTTCTTTAAGGTCCAACTCTCACATCCATACATGACTACTGGAAAAAACATAGCTTTGACTAGATGGACCTTTGTTGGTAAAATAATGTCTCTGCTTTTTAATATACTGTCTAGGTTGGTCATAGCTTTTCTTCCAAGAAGCAAGAGTCTTTTAATTTCATGGCTACAGTCACCATCTGCAGTGATTTTGGAGCCCAAGAAAATAAAGTCTGTCACGGTTTCCATTGTTTCCCCATAGACTCATAGATCAATGGAACAGAAAACAGAACTCAGAAGTAAAGTGAAGTGAAGTCGCTCAGTCATGTCTGACTCTTTGCGACCCCATGGACTGTAGCCTCCCAGGCTCTTCCCTCCATGGGACTCTCCAGGCAAGAGTACTGGAGTGGGTTTGCCATTTCCTTCTCCAGGGGATCTTCCCGACCCAGGAATCGAACCTGGGTCTCCCATGTTCCAGGCAGACGCTTTAACCTCTGAGCCACCAGGGAAGTGACCTAACCAAATGCACTCAAATGATTTTTGACAAAAGTGCAAAAGCAATTCCATGGAGGAAGAATAGCCTACTCAACAAGAAGACCTCAGAAATTACACATCTATAAACAGCAAGATTAACCTCAGCTCATACAAAGCTCATAATGGATCATATGTTGTTGCTCACTTGCTCAGTCATGTCCAATTCTTTGCAACCCCATGGACTGCAGCACACCAAGCTTCCCTGTCCTTCACTATCTCCTAGAGTTTACTCAAACTCGTGCCCATTGAGTTGGTGATGCCATCCAACCATTTAATCCTCTGTCACCCGCTTCTCCTCCTGCCCTCAGTCTTTCCCAGCATCAGGGTCTTTTCCAATGAGTCAGCTCTTCTCATCAGGTGGCCCGAGTACTGGAGCTTCAGCTTCAGCATCAGTCTTTCCAGTGAATATTCAGGGTTGATTTCCTTTAGGACTGACTGCTTTAATCTCTTTGCTCTCCAAGGGACTCTCAAGAGTCTTCTCTAGAACCATAATTCAAAACCATCAATTGTTCGGCACTCAGCCTTCTTTGTGGTCCAACTCTCACATCCATACATGACTACTGGAAAAACCATAGTTTTGACTTTGTTAGTAAAGTGATGTCTCTGCTTTTTAATATACCGCCTAGGTTTGTCACAGCTTTTCTTCCAAGGAGAAAGTGTCTTTTAATTTCATGGCTGCAGTCACCATCTGTGATTTTGGAGCCCAAGAAAATAAAATGTCACTGTTTTCACCTTTTCCGCATCTATTTGCCATGAAGTGATGGGACTGGATGCCCATCACTTAGATTTTTTAATATTGAGTTTTAAGCCAACGTTTTCACTCTTCTCTTTCAATGGATCATATACATAAATGTAATACATAAAACTTTTAGAATAAAATATAGAAGAAAGTCTTCCTAATCTAAGGCCAGGTAAAGAGTTCTTAGATTTGATGGCAAAAGTGTGAACCATCAAGAGAAAATATTGATTAAATTGAACCTCACTGAAATAAAAAAATTTGTTTTTGTGAAAGCCCTTGTGAGGAAAATTTTCTGACAATGTGAGACACAAGAGTGGGAGCAGGGGCATCAGCACGCCCCAGGAAAAGGACCTTGGAACTTGAACCAGACAAGACAGAGAAAGGCAGAAAATGTTTTCAAGCCAAACCTGGAGAAAAGAGTTTTTTTCAGTTGCTTAAAGAAGAAATATTGGAAATTTATGTAGAAAAGTCATTATTTCATGCATTCATTCATCTGCTCAAGCATCCTATGTTTATGGAATATCTCCAAGTACCTCTTTTCTATGTACTAGGACCAGAAGCAGACAAGGTAGAGAAGGTCTGTCTCTCCCCTCTGGGATCCTGTGGTCACCACTGCTAAGGAAAGGAGGAATGGAGGCATCACTCCCACTGTTAATTACCTGAAACCAAAAATATGTATGTTACTTTTGCTCTCAGCCCATTGGCCAAAACTAGTCACATGGTGACAACCTAACTGCAAAGGATGCTGGGAAATATGGGGATATTTGGTGTCTTCTATTTGGAGTACAAACTCCGTTATTATTCGAAGCTGATTATTTTAAATGACCCAATGATAAATGGCCTATAGTCTCCATCTCATAGGTTGACTTGACTTCATGTTTCTCAAGGAATTCAGTGCATTTCTTAAATCAATGAGTCAAGATGCTGCTACAGGTCATGCCATACAGTCACATGGATGGAGAAGATACCACACTATGACCAGTTAAGATTCCCTCAGAAACAGCCACGCCAGAAAGACAGACCCAGAGAATGTCACCTCAGCCTTCACTTCAGCAAGGCATCTCTTTTCCTCTGGCAGACAGACAACTTGAACACCACTTTTCTCCTGGATGTGAAAAGAAGGGCAAAGAGAAAAAAGATTGGGGTGAGGGCTGAGCCTCATTAGTGGGAAGGATGTGGGTGCTAGCTCTGGAATGTTCCATGACAGTGACTGAGTGGTTAGGCTTAGAACCTTCATTAAATGTGACAGCAGGAGAATCAGGAGACATAGTCCATTCATCACACCTCCTCACCCGCAGTGCTAATGTTTCTGAGTGACCAGGGCCCCCTTCTTGGGAGGCTGTAGAAACCAGGAAATCAAAGGGCACAGAGTCACAAGCCTGGTAGGGACCCCAGAACAGTAGCCAGTCCAGGCTCTTCATCTTTTCAAGGGTCCACGATTGCATGATGCTCTTCACATTCATTTCTTAATTATCTCAAAAACCCGGTTAAGTGATGTTACAGGTTTGTGCCCCTCACAAAGACAGAGTGAAGACCTAATCCCAGTACTGATGAGTGAGACTTGTTTGAAAACAAGGTCTTTGCTGATGTAATCAGATTAACATGAGGTCATCAGGGTGGGTCTTGTCCAATAGGACTGGTGTCCTTGTAAGAAAAGGGGAATTTAGACAAAGAAACTCACAAGGTGAATGCCCTGTGAAGATGGAAGTGGCGAGAAAGGCTGCAAGAAGCAAGGATGACTCTTCCCCAGAGGCTCTGGGGGCAGCATGACCCTGCTGACACCTTTATTTTGGACCTCTTGCCTCCAGAACCATGAGACCATCAGTTTCTATTGTATTTAGTCACCAGTTTGTGACTTTATTATGGCAGCCCTAGAAAACTGATGCAGTTGTCATCCCCACTGGTTGGAAGGATAAAGTGAACTACAGAAAGGGCAATGCCTGACCCAAGATCACACAGCAGGCTGAGAAAGCAGGGCTCTGATAACCCTCCCTCCAGAGCTGCTCAGCAAAAGCAAAGGCTCCTCCAAGTCCCTGGAGAGATTTTGTCCTAGACAGAGCTCTCTTCACTGTGAGGAATGGATCTGTGTTCCCCTCCCATATGCTAAAGGAGATTGTAGTCCAGTTCTGAGGCTAACATCTCATGGACTTCTCAAGTGTGGATAGCAGGTGGGTGACTGAGAGTTCAAGGCTGAGTGAAGTGGGGTCACCTCAATGGTTCTCTGACTCCTGGATCAGAATCTGAGCTCACAGAGGGAGGGAGTGGCAGGGATAACCTCACAATTCCCACTGGATGTGTCTGGTGTCAGTCCCCTCCCCCACCCACTGCCCAGTTCAAGCCCTAATCCTCTGCCTTCTGAACATGTGCCAGAACCTCCCTCACTCCCCACTAACCATTTCCTGCTTCAGCAAATATTTATTGAGCGCCTACTGTATGCCTGGAGATTCCTCTGGGTGATAGTGGAGGACAGGGAAGCCTGGTGTGCTACGGTTCATGGGGTCATAAAGAGTTGGACATGACTTGGAAACTGAACAACAGCAACTGTGTACCTGAGCCTGTGCTGAGGGGCCAGTGGTAGGCAATACTGAGTTCCTACCTTCGATTTCATTATATTTACAGTGAAATGAGAATCAGCATATAAATCCGTATTGATTGTGTGATGCTTGCCAAGATAGAATGCAACGGGGACTCGGAGCAGGGGAGCCTGAAACAGACTAGGGATGAAGTTGGGCAAGCATTCGTGAAAAGAGGTGCTGACCTTGGTTTTGATGATTAGGCGATGCAGCTGGGAAGATGAAGGAGAAGGCCACTCCAGGTGACAGGAACAGGACATGCACATATACAGTCGTCGCTAGCATGGGATCCAGGCCACGGTAATTGGTTCAGGGGAGGACATGTGACTCAGCCTGGACCAATGAGACTCCATCCTGGGACTCTGTTGGAATATTGGGTAAGCAAAGTACTTTTTTTTCCTACTGAAGCTGCTGGGAGCCTCCAAGAGGAGAGGGTCTACCTGGGAGTGAAGCCCATTCAGAGGAAAGCAGAGGCAAGAGACTGGGTGTAATGGATGCCTGACAACCTCATCTGAATACCTGGATCCAGCTGTACCTGAATTCCCTTAAACTTCTCAGTTACATGAGCCTATAAATTCCTTTTTTTCAAGCTTTAATAAGCCAACTTGGATATGTGTTTCTTGTAACAGAAATGGACCCAATTAAAACAATTATTATCCCATTTTCCCACAGCACCATGATCCTGCTGGCAGTGGTACACTGGTCAGTTACTGGCTGGGGATTCAAGCCCAGACCTCCTAGTGGGTCTGTGGGAACTGGAGTCTGAGACAAGCACAGTGACAGGCCTGCTGAGAGTCAAGGCAAGATCTCCAGATGCAAGTTAAGAGTCTGAAATAGCTCCCTGAGCCAATCTAATCTGAGGTCTGCATGGCAGACCACCTCTAGGAGTTCCTGGAATCCTCACTGCTCACCTCCCACAGCTGGCCTGACCGTGACAGCTCCGTTATCAGGTCTGGCAGGACTGAAATGTCCCAGCACCCACCTACTACATCCAACAAGGAGGTGGGGGAGAAATAATTTCACTCTCCTAACATCCAGGGGAGCAGTTCCTCAGCTGCCGGCAGGACGGCCTGGTGGGGGATGGGAGAGTCTCTGGGAGGCCAAGGGCTCAAATGAATCCTGACCAGGAATCACCCCCAGAGCGGCAGGTGAGTTGTGATTAGTGCTCCTGGGGAGAGAAAGAGGTGACCAGGCCTCGCCAGCTCCCTAGGACTCCAGCTTGGAGGCTGAATGGATACAGTGGAGGGGAGGGGAGGCCCCCAGTACGGTGGGATCGTCTTCCTGGTACGGCCCAGGATCCGCCACCAAAAGGCCCTTCTAGGTTGGTCTCTGCTCATTGGTTGAAGATTAAATGTCAAGGTGAAACAGATGTCTTGCCTTCTATACCAAGAGCTTTTAAGGGCAGGAATCAAATCTCCTTCACATGACTTTAGACTGTGCTGGCACACAGTAGGGACTTATTATATGTTATTTGCATGGCTGGATAAATCATCTATATAAAGAATGAAGGGGTAAGGTGACACATAGGTCGTGGGGGCCCATTCAAGCTTTGGGAGCACAACGTGGGGAGAGGTCAGCCTCCCCAGGATGGGCCAGGGACTGGATGCTCTAGCTACACTTGGGAAGATATCCTGGAGAAGGAGGATCTGAGATGAGCTCCCGATGGGGAGGATTTGGAAACCAAAGGGCAGA